>CAUYON010063279.1:0-20387 GCA_963573935.1 Arctocebus calabarensis
TTGAAAGGTTTGATCAGAGAGATCTGCCGTTACTCAAATATTCTTCTCCTTGTAGGTAATGGATTTCTTATGTTTGGCTGCTTTCAGAATTTTCTCCTTCATATTAACTTTAGTGAACCTAATTATGATGTGCCTGGGGGATGACTTATTCAGGTTGAGTGATGCTGGGGTTCTGAAACTATCTGCTATCTGAATTTCGGAATCTCTTTGCATGCCTGGAAAGTTCTCTTTCATAATCTCATAAAGAAGAGACTCTGTACCTTGTGATGCCACTTCATTGTTTTCAGGTATCCCTATAAGGCGAATATTGGTTTTCTTTGAGTTATCCCAGAACTGTCTGAGAGAATGATCCATTTTTGCCTTCCATTTCTCTTCTTCTTTGGAAGTTCGGGAGCATTCAAAAGCTTTATCTTCCATGTCAGAAATCCTTTCTTCTGCTTGCTCCATTCGGTTACTGAGGGATTGTACTATATTTCTCAGATCTTTGAGGACTGCAACTTCTTGTCTCATTGTGTCAAAATCTTTGGTCATTTTTTCTTTGAATTCATTGAACTCTTGAGACATCTTTTGGGTTATTTTTGGATTACTGCTTGAAATTCTAATTCCATCTTTTCCTCCATTCCGCTGATCTTATTTGCTATCCAGACTCTGAATTCAATTTCTGACATCTCAGCAATTTGCTTATGCAAGGGCTCTTGTGCTGTATCTACCTTGTCATTCCTTGGGGGAGTTGATCTACTCTGATTATTCATATTGCCAGTTTTTCTCTTGATTCTGCCTCATGATTATTTTTCACTGTTGCCTATGACTGTCCTCAGAGTTGGGGTGGTGTCTCTCCCAGTTCAGGCCCCAGCAGGATCACTCTCTTGTTGCTGGATCTTTGTAGGGAGTGACCCTGTGTAGCTCCTCTGGGACTACCCCACCCAGGGAGTTCTGGCTGTGGGGAGCCGCTTTGGAGTGTGGCATGCCTGGATCAAGCAGCAGGGAGTGGGTTAGGGCACCTGGTGGCCTTTGCAAAGGGAGCACATTCCTGCAGTCTCTGGCAGGAGGGAGGGCTCTGGAGGGAGGTCACGGGTAGCGCAGCCTCCTGAGTCTGTGGCCAGAGAGGTGGGGCCTGTGCAGAGGCAGAGAGGGAAGGGGAGGAGGTGGGTTGTGTGGCTCCCAGAGTTCCTGGCCCGGGTAGGGAGGCAGAGGCCTGGCAGGTTCCTGGTGGAGTCTCTGGTCAGTGTGAGTGGCAGGCGGAGGCCCGGCATGAGGGACCCAATGGAGTCCCTGGCCACAGCAGGCCAGGCAGCAAGCTGAGGCCCTGTGGAGTCCCTGGCTGCTGCAAGCAGAGGGCCCTACCGGAGGGTGCAGATCATAGCCACATGGGGGTCCTGGCAGGTGGTGGGCTGAGGCCGGGCGAGGCACAGATTGGCGTCCTGCGGGAGTCCCAGTGGACTTCCTGGCTCTGCTGGCAGTGGCCAAGGCCCAGAGGGGTGCCAATCAGTGCCACGTGGGGTACCGGCAGAGTGAAGTTCCTGGCCACTGTGGGCAGCGAGCCTGGGGCAAGAATTGGAGCCGGGTGGGGGTCTCGGCAGGTGGCAGGCCGAGGCCCGGCGGGGCACAGATCAGCACTATGGAGGAGTCCTGGTGGACTTCCTGACTGGTGCTGGTGGTCGGCTAAGATTTCCTGGCCACAACTGGCACGGGCCAAGGCCCAGCGGAAGTCCTGGCAGAGTTCCTGGCCACTGCAGGTGGTGGGCAGCAGGCCAAGGCGTGTTGGGGCACAGATCGGAGCTGCGTGGTGATCCTGGCAGTGTTCCTGGTCTGGGAGCTGTTGGGGGTGCCGTGGGCCCCAGAGTTGCTTACCTGGCAGCAGATGAGGGGGTGGGCACTGCTCAAGTCCTCCTCCCTCAGTTTCAGCAGAGGTGAGGCTGCTGGTGTGTCAGGTAATGAGGGAAGGGTGTTCTGGAAGTTCAGAATGGTGGAAAAGTTTAGTTCAGTTTTTCTGCCTGAAGTTTGGTTTCTGGAAGTTGTAGCTTGCCTCGGGGGTGAACTGTAGTTATCACTTCTGTCTCTCTCTCAGCTGGGCTTCCAGTCTGCAGCTCAATTGGGCAGTTTCTGGAGGTTATCTTTCCTTTTGGACAGGAGCCTCTGGAAGCTGCTTCCAGTTGGCCTTCTTGCCCTCCCTCCCTTTAGTCAATTCATACATGTAAATGTGTAGTCCTTTAGAAAAGTAGGTGTGTGTAAAAAAATACACCAAGACCTAAGTGCAAAATTGTTTTGACATAGCAAAATAGTGTATGTGATCACCATCAATGACACATGCTAGCAATGTATTTTATTTCTTTTTGTTAATTGTTAGCTTATTAACAATTTTATTTATTTTCATTCTTTTTTATATTCTCTGATGAAAGATAACGTAAATCAACAATGATTAATTTGGCTTTCCAGCTACTGCTCACAAAGTCAAAAGTAAGAGACCTGGAGATGATGACAGCCCCATCATCCTTCGGGTCAACATTTCACTGGTGCCAAGTGTAACGTGACGGCCCACAGAAGACACAATAACAGTCTACGTTATCGTGGAATCTCATACCCTATATTTTTAACAATTGGTTTTCACTGAATATGGCAAACCTAGTTTTTTTTTTTTTTGGTTGGAGTGGGTGGGATGGGAGTGATAATGTTAAAGGGAAATGCAGGAAAAAGAATGAGAACTGGCAACTAGTGAAATAAAATCATAGTGATGTCTGTCTTTTCACACTGGAAACATGCACTCTGTCCTGCTCACATGGGGGGCCATGTAGACGGAGGCTAAGAGGAAGGCCCACAGCTGAGGTGAGATAGATGCTCAGCATGTGCGACTAGGTGGGAGGGAGGTGTGGCAAGACAAGAGAGCAGAGGAATAACTCGCTGAATGTCTGGCAGGATGCTTTGGATCTCTTCGGCAACAGCTTCAGTGCTGTGTGTGGGTTATGGGAGTTTGGCCTTGGTATAAATCTGCTGCAAAGAAATGCCTCTGGGTTCAGGCTAAGTTGGGGTAACTTCAATTTGGCACCTGTTCACTGGAGTTGGCATTTCTGGGTCATCCCCAGCCATGGCTGCAGTTAAGTCTTTAAGATCTCCGAAACTATAAAATGCAAACCCATGTCGCATTCTGGCAACCAGAGAACGTGCCAAATTCCATAAGGTAAGCGTCATAGGGTGGCACTAGACTGTACCAAGGACCCAGTTTATTACACTTGCTAATGTGACTTTTACCAGTTAATATGATTCATTACAGCAGAAAATAAATCAGGAAGATAGAATAAGAAAAACAATGCTTCCACCAAACTTTTATAAGGTATTTGAATCAAAGGGAGGGGTTCTTGGCTTTGCTCAGCACCAAACAGAAAGAAAGGAAACAGACAGTTGAGGTAGGAATTCTTACACACTATGTGGATTATGGTGATTAAAACCTGCTAAGTAAACTGTGCTGCTGAGGATCCTTTACATTTTGTTTTTCTGAAATCCCAAATGCTTTCAAAATTTGAAAACTTTCACTCCTGGCCTATGAGACCCCAGAGAACCAGCAGACCAGGAAAGGAAAGCTGGCACAGTAAGAATAAACAGTGATTCTGCTTAAGATGGATGTGAACTGTCAAAAGAAAGGTCCACAGCAGACGAATTCCAATCTCTCCAGACCCTTTTTAGACCTTTTCCTCTGCTTTTCTTTCTTCTCTGACAGTTCCCTGGAGCTTTCAGATATCTTTCTGGAATGGGTCTGGTAGCTTCACTTCCTTCATATGGGACTTCACAGTAGTTCCCGGCATCCCCCAGGTCCCCTTGGTGTCCCAAAGGGACTTCTCAGCATCATTACTTGGGGTCAGAATAACTAGACTTTCTCTTTAAAACCTGCAGGAGTCCAAACTACATGTCTTTGTAAAGCATTTGTGTTGCTTTCTTTTATTTCTTTGTTCTTGTTGTCAAAGAAAGCAAACATTACATGTTGTATCATCTTCCCCTGACCTTGTAGCTCCCAAGAGCAGTGGGACAAGCATGGGCTTCAAAGGCCGGCAGGGCTGGCGTCACCAGCGCGGTGGCCTCAAGTGAGCAGTGGGTTTCCATTTTCTTATTTGCAAGCTAGGAATATTCTCACTGTATGGTTACAGGATTGCTGAGTAGAAGTCTTTCGTATTTAACCTACAGAAATGCTCATATTTATTGCTCTCCAATTTGTCAAATGAAAGACGAATTGTTGCCCTGCAGATTGTGTGACAGGGGCGTCCTCTTGTCTTTGCTCTCCCCGAGCCTACACTGAAAACATATGCAGGGAAAATGACTATTGTTAGGATGAGATAATTATGATCGTAATAGCTGGTTTAAAAGAAATGTCAGCTGCTCAAGTTTTATTTTTCACATAATAGAACTGTGACCTGTTTTAGTATGATATTTTCAGGACCTGGTATATATTTTTATTTTCCTGCATGAACCTTTCATCCTTTCACTGACATTTATTCATGTTATATAATTATCCTAAAAGGGCCAGGCAAATCGGGAGTTGTCTGTCTCTAAAGAGGCGTCCATATCTCATCCCTTGGCTTTCAAGTTCTGTGATCAGGAACCCTCAGGCCCACTTTTAAGGAGGAGGCAGGCTAGTTGAGCATTGCTGGCTCCCAAAATGTCCAAAATGAGATTATGTGTTGAACAAGATCAATTTTCTGGGCGATACTTAAGCAATAAATCTAGGGCTTTCTGTCCAGTCGCTGTTTCTTTTGAGCTTTGGGAAAGACAATTAACCCACAAGAGCTTTCACAAATTAGATATAACTGCCTCTAATTGTGTACATGTACGCTTATCACACTGAATCGTAGCGCTGCGACCGGCTGTTACGCCAACAAGGCCTTCATTTAACTGGCACGGTGCCATTTATTAGCAATTAATCACCTGACTAAAATGTCATATTAAAGTCACAGAAACTTGAAGGCTAAAAAAGAGAACATTAAGGCCAGCTGATAAGTAGAGGGAAAGCGCACATTATGCCCTGGGAAGTTCTGAGAGCTTTGTTGTGTTAGAAGCTGGCAGAGCAGGGGATGAGAATTCAGTCTGAACCTTCAACTGAGATCAGAAAAGGTTTTAATTTGCTTGGTTCAGCAGGAGGCCAATCTTTCAGCTCTTTAGTGGGGTTCTGTCTCTAAATCGGAAACTCCTGCCCACAGAACACTTGAAATTTTACAGATTCATGATTTTCATTTGAATTATTCTTCACTCTTTCTGGCATTTCACCCTTGGCTATTACTTTTAAGAAGGTAAGAAATCAGGTTACAAGACAGTATGGAATAAACAGCACCAGCTGCGCAGTCAGTCCCAAAGTACTTATAAAAAGGAACCAATGGATTCACTTGTCTGCAAGGCAGTTTTTGTTTGTTTGTGTGTGTGTGTTCTACTAAGATAACCAAACAGAGATGCAAGGAAGTTTTTATTTCTTAGAAAACTTGCCAAACTGAATCTTAATTGGACAAGAAGAAAATGAACAGACAATTTTGTTTCTATTTTTATTACTCAAAGGGGTCCTGTGCTGTGCCAGTCTGTAGAAGTCCATGTTAGCCACCCACATGCAAACACACTGTGAGAAGTCCAGATAATTTTACCAGTGTAGATTCTACTCCAGCTGGTCCCTGACACCTTGACCATGCCTGGCCCTCATAAGTACTGCTCCACTGGCTGACTCTGAAAGGCTGTACAGAAAGAAGCCATACCAAAGGTCTCATTTCAGTAAGGTATCCTAGGTAATTCCCACTAAGCAGGGAGACCTAGACCCAAGGTAGAATCAGAGTATTTTACAATGTGATAAAATAGGCTCTTCAGAGTTGGAATAATTAGAAGCTGAGAACAGTGACCACCATGAATAAGGAAAATGAATTTCAGTTCTCCTACCTCCTGAACCTATGAAACTCAGTAGGAAGGAGGTCTGTGCTGTGAGCCAGCCTGCCTGCCTGTCACCCAGTTTTATGCAGACCTGCAGGGCCACTGCATAAATACCTACTAGCCACATGGGGCCACTAAAACCAAGAAATGTGACTTGTCTAAATTGAGGAGTGTTGTAAGGGTAAAATACCCTTTAACACTTGAGATAGCTTGTGACCAAGCATAAAAATGACTACAGTTTATGTCTAGTCTCATAATCTAATCTATCACATATTTCAAACTAGCCAGAATAATCTGAATGTTTCTAGCATAAAGAGACAAATATTTAAGAGATCTCCTCACTACTTTGATTTCATCCTTACCAATTATGAGTGTATTAAATCATCATATGTATTCCCCAAATATGTACATATGTTATGTGTCAATACAAAATAAAATTTAAGTTTATGAAAAGAAGAAAAAAGAATATAAATTCTCTTGCTAATAATTTTATTTGTTGATCAGATGATGTAATGCTGATTTGGGGATATACTGTTTATTAAAATTAATTTCATGTGTTTATTTTCATGTTTCTAATGTAGCCATAGGAATTTAAAATGATGTGGATAGTTCACATTGTATTTCCATTAGACAGCACTGATACAGACCAAGGAACAGTCACCTCTGCTGGTATCATCACTGCCCTGAACCGGACACGGTCCAGTTACTCAAAGAGAAACACTTCCTGACCTAGTCTAGTCCCCTAAACTAGGCAGAGTCTTAAGCAAACAGCTGGAGTTTGGAAAACTCTAACCAAATGGAAAATAAATATAATGACCTCCCAGATACACTTGAAAATGGAAGGATTACTTCTGGAAAGATAGGAATTGGCATCTTCTGGGGACATAAGAAGAGAAGCTGAGATTGCACCCCCGAAGGTTGGAGGTTAGCTGAAACAATTCCTTACGAGTGGGTGTTTAACACTGGAGGCAGGTTGTGACTCTTCTTTTCCTGGAGGGCAGTGAGGGTAAGGTAGGCAGGCCCCTTCTGAAGTCCAGGATAAGGGTAAGAGTGGAGGAGATGATACAAGGCATCGATGCCGGTACTTAGACTTTTCAGAGGCCTTGAGTACCTTTAAAAGTTGGTGACCAGGCAGGACCAGGTTACCGCCCTTTCAAACCTAGTGAGCCCTCTTTAATTTCTCCCCTTAGGTGCTAATGAAATTCATCTTAAAATTTATTTCTTTGGGATATGCATTTGTTCGCTTCTAAAACTTTTATTTTAAAATTCATCAGAATCTTACATCTGGCACTTGATCAAAAAGTACCTACCTCAAGAGCTGGAACAGTCCATTATATTACATTATTATTATTATGTGCCCTTGTGTGCATGCAATTATTATGTAATCAAATGTGTATATACATGATAGGTTATAGTATCCATTCAAAAATGCATGATGAATGTAGAAAGGGTGCCAAAAAATGTATACACATCTTAAGAAAAGGAAAAACTGTATTAAAATTGTAATACTCAAGCCATGTTTGACTTCTACAATTATAAGAGATACAGGATACAATACACAAGAGAACCAACTTTACCCGTGTTTATTAAGTATTACAATTATATCTACACATGAATTCATAAATGCAGACACCTGAATTTTCAGTGGCTCTGAGCTGACCTTGATTGGAGAAGTACTATTCACCCAACACATAGTGTAGTGTCCAGGTGTAACCAAAATACTGCCCACACATGTCACATAAAGGAATTTAAAGTTATCTCTTAAGAGAATGTATTTGAGGTTACATTTACTCTGTAAATGAAGAAAACTACTTTAAACTAGGTCTCCCTACAAGGAATCAATTGTTTCTTCTTCTTCTTAAACTGCCAACTCCATGTTGGAACCTTTTCAGCAATGCCATTTCCCCCACCTTCAGCTGGACATGTCCCTTTCAGAGCCAGCACACAACTATCTGTCCTTTTATAAAGGTCACATATTTTCCTTCCAGTTAGAGGTGCTCTATCTACATGTCGGAAAACATGTGTATTGATTCTCCCAAATGAGGACCTTACAGCCTCACAGAGGAGGATCCTAGCGTGAGGGTCCTAGGGATCCTGTTGATACTTAGTTTTTTGGGGGGAAACCCCAAAACTACTGGAGCCTTTACAGAAGATGACTTAACTCTTTATAGGCATCAACAAACTTCCTTGCTTGTCAGAGGAGCAATATTGGATGGGCTTGCAGGGTTTATGCCCATGTCTAAAAAGCCATGTTCATGTTGCAGCCAAAAATTGTATGGAAAGATGAAAAAAAAGTATATATTTTAAAACATTGTTCCAACAGATGAGTAGAATTGTTCCTTTCAAATTTAGAAAAACACCCTATCTACTATAGTTCCTAGTAAAAATTGACATTATCACTACATGGTTTTTTTGAGGACCCCAAACGTATTTCTAAATGTCAAAAAAATTGCTTCTTCCCTGTCCTCCTTTGTGGAGGCAGCCATAGTTTGGGTCAGGCAATTTAATTCCCAGTACTTTTATCAACAGGAGAGGTCCAAGCTTAAACCAGGGAACTTGGGTTTTTTTCTTTTTATTTGTTTTCGTTTCAAGATACAGATGATAAGCCCCTATCAGACCCACAGTTTAGTGAGACGGATGACATCTCAGTAACTGGCAGTTCAAGGAAGTCATCGCCTGGCTTGTTTATGTGAACACGTTTTAGAATAGCTATTTAGCTTCTCATCCGCTCCGCCCTGCTGCCCAGCCCCAAGGGGGCATGCACTCATTGGGCCCACAGGTTGCTGATAAACTATTGCCCCGTTTGGCAAGCAAGGAAGGACAGTGATAAGTGTTGCTTAAGTTTTCAGCCAGCCTGAAATGACACATTTCTGTTATTGCCTTAAGTGAGGTAGATTGACTCTTCAGCGACTTTTAAGAACTTCATTTCATCTTTTAGAGAAGGTTTAGGTTGAGGATACTGTTTTACAACACTCAAATGTGGTGCTATTCAACTTTGAACCTGTGGGCCTCTACTCCTTGGCCAATTCTTAACTGCTGTCTCACCTACGTAACGGTACCGCTCTTTTGGAAACATAAAGCCAACCTTGCTGTTGTCATGACAGGAATGCTTGAAGTAAAACAAAAATTACAGGCAAAAAAAGTGTCAATCCAAAAATTACATGTACCATTTTATCCATACTTTAAAAGAAAACTTTCTAAAAATAGCATTCATTCAGATTCTGAATTGAATATAGGTTAACTTCAGATAATGAGAAAAAAAAACTTAAAGAGGAAGATTATCTGCCTTCAGGGAGAAAAAGAGTTGTCAGGGGATACCATTAGAAAGCAAAAAAAAAAAAAACTCCTGTTTACCCTGTGATGGATGCTACAGGCCCACGATGGGGGTCAATGAGAGATTAGCCAACATAAAAGCAAAGGGCTATGTCCTTATCTAGTCAATAACAAAGTTAGTAAATGACAGCCCTCCATACTCCTCCCCCGCCTATCTCAGGTTGCTTCCCCTTAAGTTTAAATGGACTTGTCGTTTTACAAGGATGGATGGGTATTATTTGTAAGCCTTTATTTTTCAATAGAAGAATGCAAACGTTTTGCAAGTGAGATTTTCCCAGGGAGAAGGGACAAGCAATGAATCATAAGCAGGGTAGGCACTCCAAGCTTCTTCTGTATGGACGGTTATATTCTAATATCCTCTCTCCAATAGTGTTTTCTTTCTAAACATCTTAAGATGGGGGTGGTGGAGGAGTAGAGGTGGCACTGGGGGTGGCGGAGGAGGCCAGTGAAGCTATCTTTCAAAAGTAGTGGTGGTCTGTCTCCGGTACTCTCAACTGTGTAATCTTCTGGTTATCTGACACAGACTCAGAGAAATTGGCTTGTTTCCCCCAAGTAATATCCTTCTGTGACCGACTTCCCACTATCCACCTGCTCCAGGATGAAGCCTAAACTTCTTAGCAAGCTAAGACCTTCCCAAACTAGACCATTGGAATCTACCTCTGTTTACGCATCTGGCCTTCTTTGTTGCTGTTCTCCAGGAGCACTTTTTACATGGGTCACGCTGAGGTACCTCAAGTCCTTTGACTAGTCAGTGCCTTTACACCTTATTGATTTTACCTCTGTCCAGTAGAATAAGGGTTTTTAAAATACCAGTTTTGATCACTGCTGAAACGCTGGTTCTGTTTCCAGAACTTACTAGGTATCAAATAAGGATTTGTTCATTGGATGAGGTGCATGTACTCCTCCTTGGGTTCGGAAAATCTTTCTCCTTTCTTCTGCCCATTTTTTAAATTTAGATTTCAAAATTGTATCATTTTGGGGGAATTCTTCTACCTCCCCTCTCTAGAATTGGAAAGAACATGGCTGCAATCATACCTACTCTCGGTCCTGATATACAACATTTGTACATTCCATACGACATAATATAGTGACTTTGAGCCTTGTTGTCTCCCTACTTGATCTCAGGTTTCAGGAAAGTGAGATGATTGTTTTATTCATTGATGTATCTTAAGCTCTTATAACAATGCCTAGAACACAGTTGACAATCAGTAAATATTTATTGACTAAAAGAATGTTTACTGTATACATATACATTTTATATATACATATAAAGATATTCATTGTTTTAACATGTACATATACACAGAGAGAATCAATTATATAGTTGAATTGGCTCATTATCTGCCTTAACACGTCTATTCTTTCCCTTAATAAAAGCTATAAAGTTTTCACTGTTTCTTCTGAAAGACCTATATACAACCTGATTGAATTCACAGCCCTACTCTTAATGCATCTTTTATATTTTCCTTTTAAATTGAATTCTTTGTCTTTGGAAAGACTACTTTCTCTGGCTCAAACTTTTCACAAACCTACAATGTGCTTCACAAGCCACAGATTTTAGCCTCCGTTTAAAATCATGGTCGATTTGGAATCAGCCTTCTCCATTTTTGAAAACTTCAATAAAAATCAGTTTGTAAGCTCTTAAATTCCTTTGTGTATTCATTCTACACATTCGATGAAGACAAATAGGCTGAGAGAGGTACAGCAGCTCCTAAACTTCAGCTTCTAAAGCTTCCTGTTACTGAACGATTGACTATAAAAGAGCTCATATTCCCTGTAAAAATATTTTCACTTTATTTATGTACCCACTTTTTTTAACCACGATTTTTTTAAAACCACTAACAAGCATAAGATGAAAATATTTATACTTGTTTTCCCATCACCATCTGGGCACATGACTCCTGGCATGAGGCATGGCAAAGAGACATCCTTGGGAGTCCTATTTACATTTTATTATTCTCTCTGTAGTCCTGTCAGTAGAGAACAGGGAGCTCTGAACTTGGTGGAAACATGGCCATTTAATATTTCTCTTGAGCTTGTATATGGTGGGTAGAACACAGGATTTAAGGAAATGGCATCATCATACTATTTGTGTTGTTTTCAGTTTTCCTTTTTCTTTATGTCTTGCTGTACCTTTTCTAATTTTATGTCTTCCTGTTTACCTTTTTACTGTTTTCCCCCTCAGCTGTTTAATGAGGTTATCTCAGATTATCATCCTAATTTTGTATTTACTTGGTACCTGTTTAAATTTGTATTTTGTCATCAGACAATTCAGTTATGTGGCTCCTTTTCCCTTGTTCCAGGATATCACATCCCCATGGAATTGACATAGGTACCAATGTGGCCTGGCTTCATGTCTATTGGATGACAAAGAAGTTAGCTGGCATGAACCAACTTCATGCTAGTTATAACAATTGTGCACAAATGGTATTTATAATTGTTACCCTTAAATCATTGCTTATGATTTATAATAAACATTTTTCATATACTCTATTTAAAAAGTTTATCTAAAACTCTTAATTACTTTAAAAATAGTTTTTCTTATCTTGAAAGTACTGTACTGACTAACAGGATACCTGGGCCTTATGTACAATAAAATAATAGTTTGTTTGGGTGAGATACAGCCAAACACAGTCTCAACCAAATATTTAATGGTATCCCTTCTCTGACACTTGTTGGACACCTGCCCATATTAAGCAAAGGTTTGATGCTGATTTTTTATTTGAACAACATGTATGAAGTCCTGCCTGTTAAACTTAATTTCTACAACTTTCTGTGGTTAGATATCTTTTAAAACATAACTCTTTAAAGTAGCTTTACTCAAAATCATCTATTTGTTGAGCGGAAGAGCTGTTTTTATTATTCTAACACACTTTATGGATTTAGTAACGAGCTGTGTTTTACCCAGCTGATAATAACATACTCCTGGAGGCAAGACAGTTCAATTTTTAAAGGGAAGGAGGGTAGATTTCGAAAGTTGTATGGTGTACCCCAAGCCCAGAAGATTGCTACAGTGATGTCTGTAGGTAACTGGGAAGGTGTGGGGGGCCTGAGGACTAGGTAGACTCTGAAGAATAAGGGAGTACAAATGGCTAAAAAATAAATAAATAATCCCTACTTCACAGGGTGCAGTTGTAATATTCCAAAAACTTTATGGTGAAAAGTATTCTATTTTTATCATAAAATGGTGGGATGTACGGTAGACAATATGTTAGAATGATACTTGTTTGACTGTCACTGAGCTTGACCTTCCAAATACACAGACCTTGAGGCCCTTTCTCCACTCAACCTGGCTTGATCGTCACCTGATACTTAATAGAAGAACGCAAGGCCAAGCCTTGGTTCACACGTCAGAGAGAAAGGGTTGGGAGAAAGGAGTTCCTGATTGGTTGGCCTGGGAAGAAATGTGTAGAGATACCAGGTGGATGGGATCTGGATTGGACCTAAGGAGGCAAGTGGCATGTTTTTGTTCCGCATCCACAAGCCCCAGGAGAGCCCAGAAACCACCTAAACTCCTTTCCCGTACGCAAGTGATATCAGGATGTAAAACGCGCAGGCACTGGGCATCACTGGTGTTGACAGTGTCTTTCAGACAATGCAGTTTGCTATTCCCAGCTGGACCTTCCTTGGATTATAGTTTTTCCTTCTGTCATCTATGACAGCAGCCCCCAACCTTTTTTGCACCAGGGACTGGTTTCGTGGGAGACAATTTTTCCATGGATGGGGTGGGGTGGGATGGGGAGGCCAATGAGTAGATGGTTTTGGCATGATTCAAGAACATTCCATCTCCACGTCAGATCATTAAGATTCTCATGAAAGAGGCACAACTGAAACCCCTCCCATGCACAGTTTATTACGGCAGGGTTCTAGCCTGTTAGAATCTAACATGTGACAGAAGGTGGAGTTTAGGTGGTGATGCCAGCGATGGGGAGTGTCTGTAGATACAGAGGAAGCTTCCGTCCCTTGCCCTCTGCCCACCTCCTGCTGTGCGGCCTGCTTCCCAACAGGCTGGGGACTACTACGACCAGCCCCCAGCCCTCTACCATGTCTTTGTATAAAACTGGAAGTTACCAAGTCAAAATAGAAACTCAATCAGATGTGAAATAATAATGATGAGCAGCGTCCCCAATTATCCTGTGCCCGCGTTTCTCACTGCTGTCTCCTTGAGACCAAGGCACTATTGCTCCCAAATGCGATGCGATGCTGTGGTGTGGAAAACTCCTCGCCACTCACTAGGCAGATCACCAGCCTCTCGGTAGGCTCGGAACCCAGCCTCTCAAGGTGGAGAGGTCACAACGCTGCCTTGGGTCTGTTTCTTGTTACCAAATAAATTCCAGAAGGGGACCAGGCTTCGGCCTCATTTTTCAGTGGCAGAGGAAAAGAGAGTGAGAAAGAGGAGCGAGCTCCGCTGGGCTTCTGGAGGGACTCATGGGGACAACCGCACCTGGGCCGGAACGAACGCGGCTCTCCCTCAGCCCCAATCGCGGGATAGATCCTGGCACCTGCTCCTCAGAGGACGGAGGTGTGAAGGAGATGCGGGAAAATGAGGGTCTGCCGACAGGAGGTCAAGCAAACCGCAGAACCCCACTCAGAACAGAGCCTTCGGCAGGTCCGTCCCGAAAGAGAAGGCGAAAACCGCCTTCCGGCTCGGAGGCGAAGGGCGGCGGCGGCAAGTCAGCGGGAACGTCCGCGGGTGCACAAGCCGACCACGCGGTCGGAAGGGGCCCTGTCTCCCCAGCCTGGGCGGGATGGCCTCCGAGAGCCGTCTGTGCGGGAAAGCACGGGCAGGCCTTCCGCCGCGGGTCCGGGCGCCCGGCCGCGCGGCCACGTGAAGGGCAGAAGCTGCGAGCGGCGCACGCGCCGAACTCCGGGGCGGAGCCCGGGCTGAGTGGCTTCCGCGCTGGACGACGTCGTTCTCAGCCACGTCGTGAAGCCCCAAAGCGCGAGTGTTTCTGCGTCGGCCGCAAACCGGGCGGCGGCGTCTGGGACGAGCGCTCCGCGCCGCCTGGGCCCGACGGCCGCTTCCCGCCGGCCTGCTGCCCGGAGAGCGTGTCGCGCGCTAGCCGAGGCCGAGGGCGCGGCCGCTCGGCCCGGAGCCTCCGCTGGAGCTGCGCCTCGTTCTTTCCGGGAGAACCGTGGGAAGCCGTTGGTAGAGCTAGTGGGGCCAGGGCGTAGGCAGAGGCAAGCCGGTCGGGAAGCAAAGCCGGATCAAGACAGCCTGACTGTGGCTCAGTGTGTAGGGAGGGTGCCAGCCCCCGAAGCCGAGGGTGGTGAGTTCAAACCCAGCCCCAGCCCAGCTGCCACAACAAAAATAAAATAAAAATAAATAAAATTAATTAAAAAAAATAAAATAAATGTATAAGAAAAAAGAGAGAGCCCCGACGGTGCAGAAGGGCAGCCTCACTCTGCGCAGACGCGGGGAAACAGCTGACCGGTGAGAGGAGGCGCTGGGGTGTCCCGGAGCCGAAGCAGCTATCTTTAAAGGCAGCATTTTCAACTGAGTCTTATAAACCCTCTCGGTGTCAATTTATTTCCCTTAACAAATAAGGGAAATGTTATATGCTTCACTGATGCAGGGCAGCGTTGGGGAGGAAATATCTACTATGTGCTTTGAGGCATTTTGATGAAAGGATGATCATATATCTAACTATCCATCTACCTAGCATGCACACACACACGTATTATTTCTGCAATGTTCTTTGCTCTCCCGTCTCCTATTCCAGCCCTAACTACAGCCATAAACCTTGTCCCAATTCCCAGCCTCATTTCCTCTTTCTGGGAGAACTATGGGAACTAGAGATAGAAGGTTCTGTGGTTCACTTTTCCTTTTCTTTCCCTCTCACCCTCCTTTCATCTTCCTTGGACAACTATGGGAACTATAGATAAACGATTCTATGGGTCACAGTTTTTTCCTTTTTTCTTTTCTTTCTTTTTTCTCTTTCTTGGAAAACTATGGTAACTAAAAGGTTCTATGGTTCACATTTTCTGTTTCATTCCTTCCTTTCCTTCCTCCCTTTTTCTGTCCTTCCCCTTCCTTCCTTCCTTCCTTCCTTCCTTCCTTCCTCCCTCCCTCCCTCCCTCCTTTCTTTCTTCCGAGACAGGGTCTGGCTTTGTCATCCAGGCTCCAATGCAGTGGCTCACTACTTTGTACTCCAGGGCTTAATTAATCCTCATGCCCCAGGCTTCTGAGAAACCAGGTCACTACAGGCACCTGTCACTATGCAGGCTAATTTTCTTTTAAACTTTATTATAGAGTCAGGGCCTTGCTATGTTCCCCAGGCTGACCTGGAATCCTCTCCTTGCGCAATCCCCCTGTCTCGGTCTCCTAAAATGCTGGCATTACAGGCACTGCCCACTCATGCAATTTTTTTTTTATTTGATTGAAGCAATCAATGTATACAAAACAACTCTGTAGATCTTAAAGTCAAACAGAAATATCAGTTACTTTTTTGTTTGTTTGAGAAAATATAATAGCACAGAATGCCTGCTGCACATCAGACGGATCTGCTCTTAAACCCCTGCAGAGGCCAGGTACTCACATATGAGCTCAAGTGTACACATCTGCACATCTGCCATGCCTGGACAATATCAGTGTTTTCTTAAGGGAATTAAAAATTTTAAAACAATTAAAAAGCTATAGGATTAAAAACATTCACCTAGCTTTTGATTTTCCCCCCCAACTTCGCAAAGTTGCACCACCTATACCCCATTCAACAGCAACCAACTCAGTGGCCTCCTTTAATAAATCTTTCCAAAGCATTCCTTTTAGTTTTCATAGAGAAATGTCTGGGATTTTGCGCTAATATTTTATTGATTTGTATAATATCTAAATAAGACACACATCATCACAAGTGCAGCTGTCATAATTGGGGTAGAAGAAGCAGCTGACTGGTTTTTTTGAGATAGAGTCTCACTCCATCATGCAGGGTAGAGAGCCCTGGCATCATAGCTCACAGCAACCTCAAACTCCTGCTTCAGCGTCCTGAGTAGCTGGGACTTACAGGTGCCCACCACCACGCCCAGCTAGTTTTTTATTTTTAGGAGAAATGGAGTCTCCTCTTGCTCAGGCTAGAGTTGAACTCCTGAGCTCAAGGGATCCTCCTGCCTTGGCCTCCTAAGGAGCTGGAACTACAGGTGCCGGACACAATGCCTGGCTAAACATAGCTGATTCTTGAAAATGGTTGCAAGAGTGTGTGGGACTCAAACACAAAAGCTTCCAGGTGAGAGGGAGCCCTCATGGGCTCCAACAGCAGCTGCCATGCTGTATTCACAGGATGGAAGTGCTGGTTACCCAGCAAGTGGGCAAAGCAGACACTGGCAAAGAGCATACATTGGTCTGTATAGAACACACTCCTCTGAAAGCTAAACGGTAACTGATGTTTATCAGAGTTACTATTTAAACATGGAGCTTGACACAAAGTGTTCCTCATTTTAATAGAAGAGGACAGCTTGGCTTAAACACACAAACCTTTCTCATTTTCCTTTGGGCACATGTCAGTCCAGAGTGGAATAAATAACAAATCTAACAGTTTTTAAATTTGTAGCAGAATCCAGGCACCAGAAGATAAGAAATAACTAGAGCTTGATATTTCTTTTAAGGCAAAAAGTTTAAGAAGTCTATTTAAGCCACAATTTTATTGTTATATTCTCTATTTTTAAATTATATTTGCTAATGGTTACTCCAAATAGACACTTACTCATTTTTTAATAATTGTATTTTTTTCCAGTATTTATAAAGTTACAAAATAATTATTTACAAATGCCACCTTGGGATTTTTTGTATTTTCACAGCTTTCAAAAGCACAAAATTGACAGATGATTCTAATTTCTGAATAAGTGTATTGAGCCAAAAAGTTATCATGTACCTGTGTCTTTCAGCCTTTTTTATATCATGGCACACTTGAACATACAGTTAAACTTGCACAGCACATTTACCTTATGCTGATTGATTAAAAAAAAAAAAAAAAGAATATGCTTACTGTGCTTTGACCTTTTTTTTTTTTTTTTGCTGGGGCTGGACTTGAACCCACCACTCCTGGTACACGGGGCCAGTGCCCTACTCCTTGAGCCACAGGCACCACCTGGCCTTCTTTTGAAAATAACATAATGAATGATCTTTAACAATTTTCATGGCACATCTAAGATCCCCTCACGGCACACCAGTGTGCCGTGGCACTTCAGTTGAGAATTGCTGTCCTGTACTGTTTCCTCAAAGTTACCCTGAAGGTCCACAAAAGCAAAGACTGTGATAAGGCATAATTTCACAAAGTTTATCCTTTGACATGATGCTCCTTCATCTGTTATTCTGTCTCATTCTTTTTAAATCCAGCCTTCCGTGGATCTATGTGAAGGCAGAACTTTGGTCTCACGCTGGCTCCCTGGCTCCAGGAAGGTTGGTCAAGTTAATTTCTTGGTCTGCCCTGGCATTCCAGGCCTCACAAATTACAAAGTCCTGAAGCAGAAGGTATTAAAATTATAGATTATGATAACTATATTCCAATTTCTGCAGGGGAAAAATGCTGGCACAACTGCAGTAATCAAATTATGCTATCACGTGTGAAAACAAATCTTTGTTTTGGATGAGGTCTCTCTACCTTGCGCAGGCTAAAGTTTAGGGACCATTCACCAGCACAGTCAGAGAACCCAGGGCCCAAGGCTCCTGGATTCAAGCGATCCTCTCACCTCAGCATCCCAAGTAGCTGGGACTATGGGCATATGCCCCTGCACCCAACTCTAAAATGAATTGTTTTTAAGGGCAAAAGGTACGCGTGTGGATACCTCAATTCCTTATTTTAAAATGTAATCAAATTTAGCAAAGATTAGATATCTAAAATTAAAAAACAGAAGAAAACTCAGATGCATCAATCATTGAAGATTATTTCCATATGTGATAACCGTGCCACATTTGGTCTTTGGAGTAAGTCTCAAACATCCATTTTAGTGGATGTATTTCATTCAGTGAGCATTTGGATGACCATTAACAGCTTTTAGGTTTCTTGGAGATTTTTAATTATGACGGGATAGGTAGGCATGCAATGTAACACCAAAAAACAGCAATACATTACTTCCATGACACTGTACTTAAGAAACAAGGGAGTTTGCTGCTGAGTACTTTAGCCGATAAGACACTCATTTTTCACGTCTCAGTTCCAGTTGTCTCTGGTTTCTTAAGTAATATTAATTTTGTTGTGTCAACTATGCTAGCATTAGTTGATAATCCAAGGCAACAAATGCCGAGCATATTTCACCCTTCATTTGCTTTATGGTGTTTCAAACATGGGAGGAAGTCAAAAGGGAGACATTTCAGGTATGCTTAGAGACCACTAACTTTACCTTTTGTAAAAATCCGAGAAATTGTTAGCAGTTTTAAGCAGAACCAGTGGGACACTTGGGAGTAATTATTCCAATTTCTGCAGGGGAAAAATGCTGGCAGATTTTCACTGAAGATGTGCTTATTCACTGAATTTGGAATTCATTTGTGTTTCTTGTATTAACTGTGTGGGGTTACAAAGTACCGTGGGAGTTTTCGCATTCCGTGTTTGCCTCCCATTCAAGCCTCTGAAGTCTGAAGTCCTCCGGGTTATGATGAAATCCCTAATGTCCATACAGCACTTTGCATAGAGAGTGTGTGTGTAAAACCTGGGAGGTTTCATTTGTATGATCACCACAGAGCCCCAGGAACATCTTCAGAGATGATTTTGGAAGGAAGGATCAGTCCCCAGAAAGCCTGGTGATTGACCCTCACTGTACACCCCAGCTGCAGGGCTGGCTTGAGCTGGGCTTGCGAGGTGTCTAGAATGGTTGATTGGTAACTTGAGCTGCCCAAGAAGCACCATGGGCAGGAGCAGGAAGAAGTCAGCTGCTTCCTGGACAAGGTTCGGGCCACCTGTAGCCATCTGGGAATGGGGTTGGCCTGTTATGGGAAAAGCCCAATGTGTTTCTGGGTTCACACTCACAGATTAGCTTTAGTGCTCTTGTAGCAGGTTTATTCACACTACGATTTTAAACAGATTTAACTCATACTACAACTTAGATGTAGAAGAAAAAATGTAGTTAATTTATTTTGCCTAAAGAGTCCTTAAAGGGAGAGCATGAGACATGAGACAAAGGTAGTTCTTCCTGTTTCCCACTCAGATTTCTGGAGAAAGACTGCCATTTAGACTGTGCTGTACCTCCGAAACGTGACCATGTCCCCATGATTTTGGTGGCTCGTTGTCATCAGGCAGAAGAAGGCCTTGATTTTCAGTGTTCTTGGGCTGCTCTCTTTTCTGCCTTAGAAATGGATCTGATTCTTTATGTGCTGCTCTGGCTTTTCTTGGTCTCTCCCACCTTTTCTTGTTTTGCTGAAAGAAGAGACTAGCCACTGTCACCCTACACCATAGCTGCTGCATCTTATATGTCATTAGAAAGGAGATAGCATTGTCTTTTAATGTGCTTCAGCAACATGTAAACAGTATTATGATAATGTATGATGAAAACTATTTCTGAATGGCCCCCCAAACAAGATACATCTTTTAATAATCAAAATTTCAATGTAAGAAAATTACACTTGCTTGGGGGCCATAACACTATCTTTTCTCTTTATCTTCTCTACGTACAAAAGAGATCTCAGCCTACCTGTAATAGGAGCATCTGCATTATGAAAGTTGCTCCTCAACTGTGATGCAAATAGTGAAGACCTATGTTAGGAATATAATGTGGGCTCTTTCATAACAATTGTGGGTGATGAGCTTTGCTAAATTCTACTTTTTTCATCTTACCTGATTTAAAGAGACGAGATTATTATTATCTTTGGGATAATGAATGAATGAAATGATACAATAGTGTTTTAGAGTTTACAAAACTAATCAATAGTACTTCTCATTGCTTTTTTTCTTTTAAAATATGCACAAGAATATGGGGAAAAGGGCAAGGGAGGGGAGAGGAGGGGGGAGGATGAGTGGAGGGAAGGCGATTGGTGGGATCATACCTATGGTGCATCTTAGAAGGGTACAGGTGAAACTTACTAAATGCAGAATACCAATGTCTTCATATAGTGATTAAGAAAATGCCATGAAGGCTATGTTAAACAGTTCGATGAAAATATTTCAGATTGTATATGAAGTCAGCACATTGTGCCCCATGATTGCACTAATGTACACAATTATGATTTAATAAAAATT
>CAUYON010063281.1:0-66605 GCA_963573935.1 Arctocebus calabarensis
AGGAGTGAGGGGGTGGGGTCTTGGGGTCTTGGTGTGTGCCACACCTTTTGGGGGCAAAACACGATTGCAAGAGGGACTTTTCCCAACAAATGCAACCAGTGTAACATGGTTTCTTGTACCCTCAATGAATCCCCAACAATAAAAAGAAAAAAAAAAGAATGAAAGAGAGATTCACTTGGAAAATAGTCACTGTCTTTGTAGAGAGAGGCAATAGCTTAAACAAAAGCACAGAACGGCCTGGGGGGTCAGGGAAAGTCTGTGTAATTTGCTAGCATAGTGTGAGACGGGTCATGGGGTGTGAGCTTGGTGGTTTGGCAGCATCCAAACCAAGCAAGGGTCTTGAACATCTCTGCTTCTAGGAAAAGAACTTGTAATGCCCTGAACACTTGAATTCATAAAGACACAGTCCGAGAGAACAGAGGCTGCTCAGATAAAGACGTAGATGAGTGTAAACAAACTCTTACTTTAATTTTCCACCTACCTTGAGATTGGATTTATGGGAGTCTCACCTCTGAGAGAAGCTGGGCCTAATAATGTTGCAACTTAAAACTTTTAGAGCATTGCTATATTTTTTTCTTAGCTGCAGAATATGTTTTGAAAAAATGTAAACCAGTTCTAACTTCAATTTTAAAAATGCCTTAATTTGAGAGACCATTAGTCATGAAGGTGTTTCCATAGCAAACGTGTGTGGGATGTCCTAGCTTTGTTGGCAGTGGTTCAAGGGAACTTATATCAATAAATTGGGACAGGGCCTGGCATGATGGCGAGAAAATTCATGGCACTGTTCCCATAGCATGAGGCCTCCATTTAAGGGCAAGATAAAGGAAAGGCAAAGACCAAGAAGAGGAATGCTGGAATGAAAACAAGTTAACAAAGGGGAGATAAAAATGGAAATCACAGTTCAGTGTGAATAATAGGAATGCAAATGGTGCTACTAAAATAGGAAGGAACATTACTTTTCAAAAAGGCAAAGCAAAGGCAAATTGTAGTAGCAAAAGCATTTTGCATGGTAAAATTGTACACTGTGTACGCCACTCAGAAGCAAAGCCACCTACTCTAAATTTTCCCAGCACGATGCTGTGAATTTGGTGAGTCATTTTATGAAGGTTTACTATAAAGCCCCAATCTGCATATATTTTTTTTAATAATACATTTGGATTAAATCTTCCTTTTTTCCAGCAGCTGCCTACTAATGGGCCCATTTTATAGTCTAGATTTTTCACCTGGGATAGAAAGTAGCACACTTTTTTAAAAATCAAAAACTTTGTGGAATGATCTTTAAGGTTTATTGTTAAATGAAAAAAAATTAAATTATGATGGGGAAAATGTATATAGTATGCTACTATTTATCTAAGAAGAAGGTAATCTGAATATAAAATTGCTTATATTAAAAATGCAGAAAAAGGTTATTCATGGGCAAGTGAGGAAAGAAGGTGGAGGAGGAGGTAGGATTAGCCGCTAGATGTCTCTGAATCTGTTTTATTTTTGTTTTGAATTCCAAAGCATGTCAATGTTTAACAGGGTTCTGAAGAATTAGTCATGAAACAAAGCAATCTCTAAAAATTGAAAGCAAAATGACATAGATCAACTTAAGTCTCAAATTAGTGGCATCATCACGGACAGAAATTATTTCAGGTGATACAGTCTGCAGATACATTCTGAGAACAAAAGAATTGCCACTGCCCCCACCCCAAACACACTATACAAACAACAAACTAGCTTTTTCTAACCTTATTATTGGTGATAGTAGTGTCTTCCTTCCTTCCTTATTTTCTTCCTTCCTTTTTTTTCTTTTTCTTTTTTGCAGTTTTTGGCCAGGCTGGGTTTGAACCCACCACCTCCGGCATATGGGGCCGGTGCCGCCCCCCTTTTTTGAAACTGTTGTGTGTAGTAAGAGATAAAGCAAGTGAGAAATTGTTTTGGTATTGGGAAGTAGGAAGAAAGGTGATTCAAATTTAACATCCAAGATAATAAGTAACCATTTTATAATCTTGAATTTATATTGTCATTATCAGTTAAAATTGTGATGTATTTTAATATAAAAATACAGATTCCCTAGGTTTATTCACTGAAAAGACTTAGAAATAATGACCCGGAAGGTAAGATGAATATCCCTAGGGTTCTCTCATTAGATTCAAAACCTAGGGCTCAAATTGTGATCTCTGAATGCCATCCCCCATTAAAAGAAACCTGGGTTCTTTGGGAGAGAACTGATCACAGACTAGGTCAGGAATAGTAGAATAAACCTGGAATGATTTATCATGCCAAAGAGTAGGATAGCTATTGATGACTTTTGAGCTTATGAAGAAAGGCTTTTGCTAGGCAAAAATGGTACAATTTGAGCTGCAATAAAATAATGACTGTAATGAACTGAAACACATAAATTATGTTCAAATCTACTGTGATACTAAGACACGTACATATATGCACATAGCCAAAAATATCCCCTGAAAACCCTAGAATCATTGGTTATCTTTGGAGATTTCAAAACTAGTAAATTAAGGGAAAACAAACCAACATTTATCCTCTCTTTTTTATACACATTGTACCACTGGGTAACCAAACGGTAAATAATTCTAGATTTAAAACAGTAAAAATTAAAATGAAATTATTAGACAATTAGGGAACTGTGAAACCAGTTGAATGTACTATGTACTTATAATGTACTATGTATAGTACTATGTATAATACTATGTACTTATTCTTAATTACCTTTAGTTATGATAATGAATTGTGGTTATACTTAAAAAGTTCTTATCATGTATATGTGATGTGTGTGCATATATATATATATGTATATATGAAGATGAAATGATAGGATATATATATATATATGTATATATGAAGATGAAATGATAGGATCTCTTGGTTTTGCTCAAAATAATCCAGTGGTATGGAGGAGAGGGGAATTAGATGACAGAATAAATAAAACAAGATTCACCATGAGTTGATAATTATTGATACTGCTGCTGAGTACATAAAGTTTATATTATTATTATTTTTTTCTTTTGTATATATTTGAAGTTTCCTATATCAAATTTTTTTTTTTTGAGAAAGATTCTCACTATGTTGCCCTTGGTAGAGTGCCATGCTGTCATAGCTCACAGCCACCTCAAACTCTTAGGCTTAAGTGATTCTAATTCCTTAGCCTCCCAAGAAGCTGGGACTACAGGCATTTGCCACAATGCCCGGCTAGTTTTTGTTGCAGTTGAGTTGTTGTTAGCAGGCCCTGGGTGGGTTCAAACAGAGAAGCCCTGTTGTATGTGGTTGGCACCGTAACCAATGAGCTACAGATGCCGAGCCCTATATCAAAAAATTTTTTTTTCTTTTTTGCAGTTTTTGGCCAGGGCTGGGTTTGAACCCGCCACCTCCGGCATATGGGGCCAGCGCCCTACTCCTTTGAGCCATAGTCACTGCCCCCTATATCAAAATTTTTAAAGAAATCAATTGCTTTGCTCATTGCTCCCTCCAGATAACCTCATCATCTTGCTTTGCAATGTATTTTTATGCTCACATGGCGAGGTCTCAGTAAGTGAGAGAAATAAATTCAAGCTTTTATTCAGAACTGTTAATGGGTAACTATGTTGGGGCAATCATGTGCTTTCAGAAGTAAGCATCTGATGTCTGGAATTCTAAGAGACTCTTGAGTCTGAAAGAGAAAAACACAGCCCTTTTATCTAGGAACAATACTTCTTTAAACCGCAAGACACAAGTTTACTCAACTTGACGACTGCTTATGAAAACTGACAATAGGTCTCACAACTGATTAAATCCTACCTGCAGGAAGACCTAATCACTAATTATTTTACCATAAAGTAGTTGGGCTTATCACTCTGATCAGTAGGCATGCATAATTCTTCACCAGCAAAGCCCAGATTTCAGTGCATTGCATTAAGTCACTTCGGTATATTTGTAGTCGTTCTGAAGATTGGAATTTATACAATCTTTCAATCCTGTGCTACATTTTTGCATATTAGCTCACTGATATCCCCCTACTTTGTTGTTTTCTGAAACAATTCAGACCTCTGAACTTTGCATTGTTCTTCTAATTGTTTTTTCCTTCCTTGTATCCTATTTTCCATCTTTATTATTTTCCAACTTTATTTTTCTGATCTTATTCACTTTGAAAATTTCTGTTTGTGCAGAAAGGAATTCTTTCTTATATTTCTAATGGTTTCTACTAAAAAGGAGTATTCCATTCTTGTTTTATTTCTTCTTTAGTATCTTCTTAGGTTTCTCTGAAAGTCTGACTTTTTCAGTTTTCTTTTTCTCTCTGAATTATCTGTTTCCTCTTCAAGTTTTGTTTATTTTTGTTTTTGCTTTGCTTTCCACATTGAAGGCTTCCTTTAAATATCTAGAGATCTCTGGCTGACTATTCACATTTAAAGGTGGAGATGGAAATAACTGACTGATCACTCTCTGCATAAGCTGGGTCTTACTGAGTGTGGGAGTTTCCTAGTGACTAAGAACAGAAAGAGTTAGTTACTGAGCAGCGCCTGTGGCTCAGAGGGAAAGGGCGTCAGTCCCATATGCCAGAGGTGGTGGGTTCAAACCCGGCTCCAGTCAAAAACTGCAAAAAAAGAAAAAAAGAGTTAGTTACGGAAGGCCTCCAAGGATAATCTTTGAAATAATTTAACGATTGATAGGGCATGGGTACCATTCAGAGAAGGCACTCAGAATTTAGAATACATCAGCTATGAACAACTCACTCAAGCACACTGTGTGTACTGATTCCACCTCATTGTAAATCTTCCCCTTGGGCAGGACGGTTTCCTGGGAGAGGACCTCTGCAGTCTCCTGAGTGAAGTGAGGTGGGGATCACGATCCTGCTGCCCAGGCCACATGGCTCCGTGCTCTTTATTTGGCTTTCATTTAATTTATCAGCTATGCTTCATGTCTTGGGAGCTCAGAGCTTCTCATATTTATTTCTTCAGAATCATAACTTTCCTGTTATCTCAAGTAGGTTAGAGGTGATCATGGGCTATTGATATGGGAGAGGACATTTGGGGGCCTGACTGCGTCTTATTTAGACTTCGTTCTTCTGTTTCACCCCTTCCCCTCACTTCCAGAGGCTCTTGTAGCCTCCAATTCCTAAATCATTCTGGGTTTCTTCTGCCCAAATTGTCTTGCGTTCTGTCGGTATCCCTCCCTTCAGGCATAACGTTTAGCCTTTTCCTATCTCGTGAATTAGTTATCGCTTATCTGGATGCTTTCTTTATTTTTTTATTTTTAACTAAACCTTATTTGCTGTCATGTCCTTTCTGATGCCCTTTGCTTTGTTGGTGTAAAATGTCTGTGTGTGCAAGTCTGTGTACGTGCTGAATTTCCTTTACAGTTTTCAGCAGCATTCTGAAATACATTGGTATGCTTAAGCCGTCAAGTATAACCAGAAGTTTTACATTTAAATTCTTAAAGATATGTCTTCAAACGTAATTACGTTTAGATCACAATTAGAGTTCATCAGGATTTTTATGCTCCCATGACATAGCATGAGAACATTAATGCTTTTTTCATTTCTTTAAGTTTTACCACCTTCCAATTTGGGACTATGTGAAATTTTAACCTCAAATTGTAGTGAAATTAATACTCTTTTATATTATACATCAAAAGTGATTTAAACTTAGCAATATATTTTTACGTTTTTTTTTCTTACCATGCTGTCTTATATCCCATTCCTTTCCCTATATTTTGTTGGTTTACATATTTGAATAACTTGCTCACATTTTAGTAGAGGTTGATATAATTATAGAAATTTGTCTACAGTGGTTGTGAGGACAGGACAGGACATCCTCCTAGGAGGAAGTTTGACCTGGTTTCAGGGTGTCACTAGCTCCCTGAGAGAGGACAGTAAATTGTCCTATCTCTTTGGTCCCTGGAGTCTACACTCATCTGTGCTAGCCTTGGGCAATTGCTGGTCTCCTGCTGGGCTTCATCAGGAGGTGGAGGGCTGCGACCTTGTACCTCTAAATGCCCTGCCCCAAGTAATCACTGTGGCCATTGCCCCTTAATCTACTTCTGCCTGGAGTTTCCATAATCACATTCCCCTCCACACTGATTCTTCCCTGTGTTTCCCTCTGGTCTTCTTTTCACCAAGAAGTCAATCTTATCATCCTTATATCTTTTATGATTACCTCAACATCTTTGATGTTGACATCACCCTTTCTTGTTTTCCAGGGCTATTACAAATCTATTTATGTATTTATTTGATCTTCTCACAGTAATATGGATGGGAAAGAATGTGTGTTCAGTCTGACATTTTGCTCCTGTTGCTGGACACACACACACAGTCTTAACATAGTGTTCCTGCTAACCAACTTGTCTACAATTGTTTATTTTTTCAAAAAGACTGATTTGGTTTTCCTTCCTTTGATCTTGCCTTTTTATTTCCCTTAAATATGCTTATTTTTCTTCTTGTTTAGTATAATCCAATCTGAAGGTTAAAGACTGTCTTTTTAGCCAGCCGCAGATAAAACACCACCAACAAAATCCTAACTATAATACTTACAATGTATACTCTGCCAAGTGGCAAAGAATGCATTTCCAGTATAGATTTCCCACTGGTACTAAAAGCATCTGTAAAGGCACAGTAACATGAAAGAGAGCCAAAGATGTACAATGGAAATAGTGTTGTCTGAAATGGTTTTCTTTAAATGGACTTATATTGAAAGGACTCTGTTTTTTTAGTTTACTGTAACTGTGTCACAAAAGTTCTTGTTCAATACTTTAATCAGTACAAAGATTAATTAACATTTTATTAGAGAGTTGTTTTCTAGAAAACATGCGATTTTTAAAGAGGTGTTTCTTTCCTATTTAAGGTACATTGTTCTCACTTATTGATGCCAATTATTGCTTTTACCATGAATTCCATTTCTTCAGTTACCATGTAAAACCCCAAAATGTAAGTTAATTAGTTAATTTATGCAATTTTATTTTAGGCATTTTGCACATGAGGGTTAAGGATGGGGTTAGTGACTTGGTGTCTGTAGCTCAGCTGCTAGGGCACCAGCCACATACACTGGAGCTGGCAGGTTTGAATCCAGCCCGGGCCTGCCAAACAACAATGACAACTACAACAAGAAAATAGCTGAGTGTTGTGGCAGGCGCCTGTAGTCCCAGCTGCTTGGGAGGCTGAGGCATGAGAATCACTTAAGCCTAAGAATTGGAGGTTGCTGTGAGCTGTGATGCAACAGCACTCTACAGAGGCCAAGTTAGTGAGGCTGTGACTCAAAAAAAAAAAAAAGATGGGGTTAGTATTATTATATTGCATGCAATAAATGCTTAAATGCATATATTAAGTATGGTTTACTTGAATTAATGCAATGCTCTTAGATTGAAGGAATGATGGCGTTTTTCTTTTAAGCCCATCTGGAAGGAAGCATTCATAGTTCAATATCATGGCTCATGTAAATTCAGGAAAACTGATAAGGGTATAATCATAAATTTTTTAAAAAGAACTTTACATATTTAATATTTTTAACAAGTTGAAATCCACATTTATTGGTAGGATGGTTATCTAAGCCTCTCAAGAAATACCTGATCACTTTTCTCCTAATGCACATGTGATCCACGCGTATTTTTAGATGTTCTTCTTTTTCTGCTATGCATATTATCGTGGTGAGGATCTCTAGATGTATGTTGAGTCTTACTTAGATGGTGGGGTAAATAATAAAAATGAAAACCGAAAGGAACAAGGTAATTTGATGCTGCAAGAGACTTACAAGGTAACAACTCATCCGTTGTTTTTTATTGTTTACATCATGGAAGAACTTAGGCCTAGAAAAAGAAATGGCTAGTTAAAAATTCATAACTGTCTAGCACTAACCAGCAGCCATAGGAAGGGTATATGTTGTTGGTGGGGGGAGGGTAGGTTGACCAGCATCTGTCGTTTGTCTCTGTTTCATGACAAATGACTTGAGTCAAGAGGATGTCACATTTCAGGAGATCTAAGACTATTCTTAGCTCTAGAACATGGAGAGTATGTATTGAATTTCTGCCTTCTTTTGGAAGAAACTTATTTGTAAGTTTCATTTTTTTCATGTTGCTTTTCATTCTTAATCAACTATAAACTAAGCTTATGCTATTGGAGTACATAAACTAAATTAAGTTGCTCGAGTAAACCCTGATTTAACCACAGTATGGAATATATATGAATGTCACCTTGGAAAAAAGTGTTTATTGCCAAAGATTAAATATAATAATACATTATTTATTATGAGTCCTTGAAAGAGTTCTAGTCTGTTCAACTTGGGCTTTAAACCTTAAACTCTTTTTTTGTATAAAATCAGACAGTCCCACAAGTACCTGGCAAAGTTTGTTGAGTAATCAACTGCGCTTTGTCTAAAAGCCTTTTTTAGAGGTTCAATTAACAAAGAACAGATTTTTTTTTCTGTTTGCCAGATAAGACTTATAGTGGCAAAGAAGATTACTATATGGTTGATACTTTTGACTTCAGTATTTATTTTATTGTTTTTGTGTGTGTATGTTGGCATGTGTATATCTGAGAGAGAGAGAGAACATGCTTAAAGGAAAATTACTACCTCCTTTGTAAGTTAGCACTCTTAAAAAATTTAGGGCTCATTGCAGCTTGGGTAGGAGGAAACAGCCCTGAATTGGGAAACTTGAATTTCACTTCCAGCTCTTATAGTCCTACTTGTGTGATGTTAAGCAACTCATTTGCCTTCCCTGGGTCTTGGTTTCCTCATCTGTAAAATGAGAGAGCCTGGGATTTCATGTCAAGCCCCCCCCCACCAACTCTCAAGTTTCATTTATTCAATAAAATGAATATTCTTACTTTATTGATCCTCAAAATTAGATATAGTTTAGTAGCCATGAGTTTCGGCATGATTTCTTATACTTTTCTTCCTTTACCATTTTCTTCTCACACATCAAAGAAGCACAGGAAGTATTCTGTCTTGTAGGAAAAAGCCTACGTTTAGAAGTAATTTTGGCTTCATCAACCCAACAACTTTATCTTTTTGAGAATTAATTATTAAAAATGTTTTTATTATTATAGCAAAAATTTCAGTTAGATCTCTTTCCTGATATCAGTAAATCATACAATAAATAGTGTTTAATTGATTATTTTCTCTTTTAGGTATACATGGTTTATACTCCATCACATTTGTTTTTTTTTTGAGCAGAGCCTCAAGCTGTCACCCTAGATAGAGTGCTATGGCATCACAGCTCACAGCAACCTCCAATTCCTGAGCTCAAGCGAGTCTCTTGCCTCTGCCTCCCAAGTAGCTGGGACTACAGGTGCCCACCACAACAGCCAGCCATTATTTGGTTGTAGCCATCATTGTTGTTTGGCAGGCCCAGGCTGGATTCGAACCTGCCAGCTCAGGTGTATGTGGCTGGCACCTTAGCCCGTTGAGCCACAGGCACCGAGCCTCCATCTCATATTTTTGTAGTTATTTGATTAGCCACCTTCACACCAGAATACAGGTCCCATGAGGTAGAGATTATTTCTGTTCACAATGTAACCCTAGAGCTCAGCATGGTGCCTGCCACCTCATGTATTTTCAATGACAAAATAAGTTCAGTTGAATAAGACCAGAATGGCTCTACATCTAATGCCATACATTGGCTTGGAGTCACCCATGAAAATTTCCAGAGAGAACACGTGTGGCTCATGCAGTTTCCTGAATTCTCTGAATTGTGTTACTAATGCTGACGTGCTTGCTTAGTTACGGATTCTCTCTTTTGAGAGGAGAACAGGGATGGCACTGATCTGGCATGACAAATTTTCCATAGCCTATAGGTGTGGGAGGGTGTTTAGATGTTACTCATTTTTGCTGTTTGTTATCTGTGTGGAAAGGCTGTTTGTAAACTAGGCTCAAGCCAATTTGTGAGGCCTCCTCTGCCCTCTCCTTGCAAAATCTGAGGACTCTCCACATCAACCCTTAACCCCAATTTACTAAAGTACTTGGCCAGGCATTCTGACCCCGCATCCTCCACAGAGACGGTGTGACTCACATCACAAGCTGAAGCAAGGCCAAGATCAGGACACAGTAACAGTTGCTGGACGTCCTGACTGAGGCCACTGTGGACAGAGCTTTCATCTGGGTGGCAGGTGGTGTCAAGTCCAAGTAATGTGGCAGCTCCATTAGACTGGAGATTTTGATTGTTTGCTTTTATGGTTTCCCCTCCCAAATCATCCCTGTAACAGTTGCAGCTTGGATGCTAGTGAACAGCAATGTGACGAAATGTGTTTGAAGAAGTTTGCCCGGATTAGGGTTGAGTAGGGTTGAAAGGAAAATAGTCTCAATCTTCTTTCCTTTCTTCCTTTATAAATTTCTCCTTCTTTTTATTCTTCCCTGTCTTCCTTCCTTCCCTCGTTCCCTCCCTTCCTCCTCCCTTCTCTCTATTTTCATTCTTTCTTCCATCTATTTTACAGAGCGTTGGGGTGCTGTAGTGACAGAGCTTGGGTCACTCGCTGTCACGGAGTTATCACTATCAAAACACCCTGTGCCTCTGATACTCAGTTTCATCATGTGCTAAAAGACAGATAATAATACTCACATCACAGGGTTGTAGCAGGTGTAAGTAATATAATAACATTAGCTACTACTTATTAAATGCCAAGTATGTGCATCATCTAGTTTAATCTTCACAATAACTTTACAACTAAAAGGGACGGGACATAAGTTTCCCACATACAGGATAACACAAATAACAGGGTGATGGGAGTGTGTTCTTTGCAGCGTGTTTTGAGTATGCACTTACTTATATAATTGCCAGGTGTCATTATTCATGTCATTTGCCTACACAGTTCCTGCTACCAAAATGAACTGGGTCATTCATTGATGCAATCAATCCACACATGTTTCTTGAGCACCTGTTATGTGCCAGGTATTGTGTGAGTTACTCAGAGGAAAAATAGGGAATGAAGAACAAGAGCTAGTTCCTTATTTTAAAGTGTTATAATTTGGTAGGGGTTGGAGATAAATAAACAGACAAGTGTAACCGAGTGATGAGTCCTTTGGCAATAGGAAGTGCAGAGCAGATGTTTTATGAGAAGGTTCAGGGAGGATTTCCCAGAGGTAATAACAGCTATGCTGACAGTTGAGGGATAAATAATGGGCATCAGGGGTTAGAGTATATTCTAAAGAACTACAGGTGTGGCTTGGCACCCTAGCTCATTGGTTAGGGTGCTGGCCACAAACACCAGGGCTAGTGGGTTCAAACCGGCCCTAGCCTGCCAAACAATAATGACAACTACAACAACAAAAAAAATAGCCAGGGGTTGTGGTGGGCACCTATAGTCCCCACTACTTGGGAGACTGAGGCAAGAGAATCGCTTGAGCCCAGGAGTTTGAGGTTGCTGTGAGCTGTGACACCACGATACTCTACCAAGGGTGACATAGTGAGACTCTGTCTCAAGAAAAGAAAAAAGGATCTATGTGTGCAAAGGTAGCGAGGTGAGAGGCCCACAACACATAAGAGAAGCCAGTTTATTCTGGAACTTGGAGAGCTGCATGCTGAGAGTTGAGGTAAGAGTAAACTGGACTGTTAGGTCAGGGGAAGGCCTGGGTTCAACCAGTGGAGGTTGTTTAATCTCGGGGTACATTTTAGCTGTGGGTGAGTTCTCAGTCCCTCTCCTCCTTATCCGGGCTTTGGATCATGAGCCCTGCTGTACTGCTGCCGCCCTGGACTCCGGACCCGAGAGAGCACATGCTTACCTGCTAATCCCTAATCCTGCGTGATCTAGCAAGCCAGGTGTTTGGTCCTGAAAGAGAAGGTTTATCTTCCAGGGCCCGACATTCTTGGTCAGGTGGCTGTCTCTGAATATCATCCCTCCCTACTCTGAGGAGGACTGGGCTATCGCGCAAGGACACACTCATCAAGGATCTCTTCTGGCCAGCACTTTGCAGTCTGGAAGGTGCCTGAGGCTCATCCGGGGGCAACTCTCACACCCCTTGGCCTCTGAATCCTTACACCTCCTGGAGAACCTAAACAATTTAGCCTCTTGACGTGACAGCATAGTTACCACTTCACTTTTCTTGGGAAGGGCAGAAAAAGATATGAAATCAATAAGCTGGGTGGAAGACTGATTCGTTTATTGACACACAGATAGCTCATCTTTGAATGTGTTCCACGAAGGGAGATCCTGACAGCGAGGCCTTCCCTGGAGTCCCGGGAAAGGTCTGAGGTGAGCCCTAGGCTCCGAGACGGAAAGCGAGCAGCCAGTTCCAGCAAACCTTTGTTCAGCCCTCTCTTGCACAGGCTGTCAAAGGCTAACCCGCACTAAGGTGACCGAGTACTTTATTGTTCAAACCTAGACATTTTGAGAGTGAGATGGCTGCAGTTAGTGAGTGTCCTGGGACAGCAGGCGTGGATTGAGAGGGTTCTAAGAAACTCAGACATACGGTTGGCCTAACCGTGAACTCTGTTTTGGTCCGAAGACGACCCCCCTAGTTAGTGGTGTCTTTGCTTCCGGAGAAAACCTGGGGCCAAGTTCATTTCTGGCTGTTTTTTTGGTATTTTTTCTTTCATGCTCAAAAGAGCAATTTTTGGAACAGTCTCCATTTTATGAGATCCCATGTTTCTGAGAAATCAGTATTAGCCATCTTAATACAAGACAATCGTTTCTATTTAAAGAAAAAAAATGGAGGGATAAAAATGAAAAAGTCTGAAGGGAAACATAATCCTAAAAAGGAAAACTTCAGCTTTCTCTTCTGGCTCCTTATAATCCTTTATTAATTAGAACATGAAGCTGAGATGTTATTTTCTTTCAAGCACTGACCCATAAAATATCTATCATACATTATTAGCTTCGCTGATACAAAACTAAGAGATTGAGGATGATTATTTTTGTTATTATTGTTTGTTCAGAGAAGTGACGAAAAGAAAATATTTTACATTCAACTAACAGACAAGAAGCTGAGGGGGCACTTTCTTGATTTACGAACCATTTGCTTGTAAATGTGTTTCCAAGTAAAATAATAAGTACGATGTCAATTGGCTGTGAAGACAACATCATCACAGTGGCCATGTTTTTCTCTACCTCAAATTAAGCAGGTTGTGGGAGCCTTTGGTAACCAAATGTTACTTCATTTTGTATTCCTTCCTCTATTAAAATAACATTAAAAAATCACCTTTTTAGCACTTATTGTGTAGCAGAGGGTCTCAATACATGACGGTATTGCCCCCGTAGTGAGCATTTGGCAGTGCCTGGGCACAATTTTGCTCATCACAACTGAGGGTGGGGTGGTTTGACATCCCGGGGAAGGACCAGGGATGCTATTAAACACATCACAAGGTACAGGACAGCAATGATCTGGCTCCAAACTAGGGCCAACGTTGGGAAGCTGCTCTGTAGCACACTAATCATTAATTAATGCAACGATTATGTATTGAGAACCTACAATGTGCTCAGTGCGATAACGCTGAGGATACAGCAGTGGGCAAAATAGGAAGACATTCTTACTGTTGCATGGTTGGCATTCTGATAGGAGAGACAGGAAACAAATGGGATAAACAACTAAAGTACTGAATATGTTAGAATGTTCCAAGTGCTGGGGACAAAAGTAAAGCTGAGAAGGGAACAGAGATGTCCGCAGGGAGCAGAGAGATGGAGCCCCACATCACTTGTGAAGGCGGGAATATGGATCCCTGTTTACAGATGAGGAAACAGAGCCGTGGCAGGTGAGGTACTGGTCAGAATCAAGCCTGGGACTTGACTTTGAATGCATCTGACCCCTCAGGGTCCAGGATGGTAAATCCACTGTGCTGTTTCATGGACAACCACTAGAAACTTGATGAAATTCTTGTTTTTTAGCTCACTGATAACTACCTCCCTCCACTCCTAGAACGTGCATTTCTAGTTTCTGTTCCTGTTGGTCAGAGTATTCCCTTTCCTAGGCTCATTAAACATGCTCAGAGCTCTCTACTGTTTAGCGAAGAAAATGAAAAAAGTTCCCACCTTCATTCTCTGTGTGCTTTCAGCTACAGCTCCTCTTTCCTTTCACAGCTAAACGTCTATTTTCTTTTTTTTTTTGAGACAGAGTCTCACTTTATTACCCTCAGTAGAGTCCTCTGTTGTCACAGCTCACAGCAACCTCCAACTCTTGGGCTTAAGCAATGATTCTCTTGCCCCAGCTTCCCAAGTAGCTGGGACTACAGGCGCCCGCCACAACACCCAGCTATTTTTGTTGTTGTTGCTGTTGTTGTTACAGTTGTCATTGCTGTTTAGCTGGTCTGGCTGGGTTTGAACCCGCCAGCCTGGGTGTACATGGTTAGCGCCCTACAACTAAACTTCTAAAAGAGAAGCTTTAAAGTTTTTTCTAAACTTCTAAGAAGCTCTAAAGTTTTTTCTAAACTTCTAAAAGAGAAGCTCTGTACATGTCACCTGTCCCTTAATCATCCCCAAGTTACTGGACTCTTCCTCCACACAAACTGTTCCGTCAGGCTCCACCTGACTCCTAACCTCAGCTGTTTCTTGGCCCTTTCTCACTGGGCTTCCCGCACTTGCTGCCTGTGACCTTCTTTCCCTGTGCTTTCTTCTTTGGCTTTTTCTTCCAAGAAGTTTGTATGGATTTCTCTTCTTTTACAGCCCTTTATGAGCAGGTGTCTTCCAGGATTCCGTCCCCTGCTTTCTTTCCTTTCCAACCATGGCTTGTATGGATTTGCATTTGGAGTAGCCCCAAAGATACGTAACATCCTTTATAATTTGCTGAGACACGCATGTGATTTAGATGCAGGAAGAGGGTGATGTGCAGCAAGAGACAATCTTGACGGTCCTCCCCAGAATCCTCGTTGCCTGACTCAGTTGAATGAGTGTTACAGGGTGGACGCTCTCAACTCCTTTGAGGACAGCAAAGGGTCTGGTCTTGGTCTATTTTGTATGAATCTTAGCTCTGTCCCTTACTCTTGTCATAGTCATCTTTCCAAAAGGCAAACCAGTCATGGTCTAGCTTTTAGCACTTCGTCATTCACAATGTAACCCGTCTACACTCCTGTTTTCATGCCACGGCACAATCCACCATCTGTCTGGAATGCCTCCCCCAAACTCCTGTGTTACAGTGTTGATCTTGGGTATCCAACTTAAGCATCACTTTTGTGCCCCTTCCCAAATTTCTAGGACTGGTTTCATCTTATCTATGCACCACTGCGTCCTGTAACCAATCAGGTTGTGCATTCCTTCTTGGCGTGCAGAGGAACACTCAAAAAGTGCAAGGCTTCTGTCTTCAAGCTAGCTTCTCTACCCAGAACATTATCTATTGTTTTCTTGTTTTAAAGTTTCATCACTCTCTCAATTTCAAACTTTAAAATTTCTGATACTAATGTGCTGTGTGACTCTATATATTCTACTCAAACTATCTGAGCTGCCATTTTATCAACTCAAATTCTGTCAAACATTGTCACTCTAACTCTAGAAAATATATCAAATTATTTGAGTTCTCTAGAGGAAGTGTTGTTGTAAACCAAGGGTAAGATGAAATGTCATTTATCACAGGATATTACGTATAATTTTTTTGTTATCAAACATTTCATTCAGAACCCAACAAAGTGTAACTATTTCCAAAGAAATATTTTTTGTCCCTTCTATTTCTTTAAAACTTGAAGCCACTTATAATACAAAAAAAGTTGCCATATAATTTTTTATTCATGTGCATGAGAGCGCTCTGTCTTTTTCTCAAAATTTTCCTTAAATTTTGAAAAACCTAAGATTTGAAAGGAAATTTCAAAGTGAAAGGAAATTTTCATGTCAGAGGAAGAAGAAGATAGAAGTTTAAATTTACATGCCCTTGACCTTGATCCAAAGCATTCTTAGTTTATCAGAAGCACTATGGTCACAACCTGGAAAAAGGAAGTGAAACAATAAAGGAGGAATGAGAAAAAAGAGACATAGAGATGAATACCAGGTACCCTCATTCATGTTGTTTTTCCAAGTTTTTGAATGAAAGTCATTTTGAAAAAAATATCATTTTGGTGATGTGGGTAAATGTGTGGCAATGAATAATTGTAAGAGAAAATAACACAAGAGGAAGAGTTTTAATCAGGGTACCTTTCCTTTACAACATTTTTGCATTTTGTTGACACTGTTGAGACTTCTGTGGAGTATCTCCATCATACAGCACTAATGTTGGGGGTGAATTGCAGTGGGTGGGGGAGAGAGAGAGAGAGAGAGAGAACTCTAGAGTGTCCCAAATGTCTCCCTCAAAGTTGCCATACATAGGGAAAATGAGAAAGTATTGTTAAATGTACCTTTATTTCAAAATATTCATTTAAAAAGTTTACAAGATATTCTTTATGTATGTGTCAACCACCTCTTTGTAAAAATTTTTAAGGCACATCTTGCAAATAAAGGTACATTTAGCTACAATTTCCCACTTTCCCTATGTTTGGTGATTGTAGGGGTGACTTTGGGACACTCCGTAGAAATTTTTTTATTACATTACCTATGCACTGTTGCAATGTGTTCGCATCATTTATTTTACTTCATATAAAATATTTTGACAGTTCCATGAATTGTAATGATTTAATTTTTGTGTTACGCAAAGTAGAGCTCACTGCAGTTAGTGGTCAGTAGAGCCAAAATCGAAACCTAAAATTTTGGGTTAAACATTATAGCCCACTGATACCCTGTTAAGTAGAAAATAAATGTCCTGGCTTCAAGAAGTTTATAATCCAGAGAAGAAATGCAAATGCTCCCATAAAAGGCAGAATTGGCTTTTTTCTTGTTTTGCCCTACCTTAAGTACTGTGACCATGACTTCATCTACTACTTCATCTCATGAGTGTGACTGGTCACCTTTACTGCTTCCCCTGTACCCACTTGGAGTTGTTTTTCCTGTGACAGTAATGCAGAAACAAACCCTATTTTGCTAACATGTATTTTCAGCAGAAAATGCAACATGCCCCACAGATTTTTGAAGTCATTTGGCCTCTTCACTTGCTGTGCAAATTTGCCAAGATATTTAATCTCTATTAGATTCAGTTTTCACTTGTAAAATAAGGATGATAATACCTCGCTGGTGGGGTTGCTAGTAGGATTAAAGAGGTGCTTGAATCATGCTCAGTTCTTACCCCTGACGGTCATGACAATTTGCTACAGCCATTGTTGTTGCTTTGATTTTGATGAGGTCTGTAGACCTCTGATGGGGGTGTCTGGCTGTGACCCTCGGCAGGGCCTCTGTACTCACTGGCCTTTGTACTTCTAGGGGAGTGGTACATCCACCAAAGTGCTAAGTAATTGTGTGTGGGGAGGGAGGAAGCCAGGGTAGGGGAAGTACGGGAAGGAAAGAACCAAGAGCTTTACTAAAAGGACTGCACCAAATCAAGTCAAGGAAATAGCAGAAATCTGCAGAAAAAAGTGGGAAAGGAGCTGCGGCTTGGATGGTTGATGAATATTTGTTTTTCTCCAGTTAAAGAGTTCCTGGGCCAATAGTCACAACATCTCATTCTCAAAGGGGAATTATCTTTGGAAAGACACAAAGTCACAAAATGCTGGCGCATTGGGAATGTTTCCCCTTTCTTATTTCATTCTTTACTGTAATACACTTAAAAAAGAATATGCTTGACATAAACCTGATTAACTCTGAAGAGAGTCATAATCCATCCAAACCAATCCAAATGACGGAAAAAGGAATTATCAGGCTCTCATTATGCAAAATGGCGCTCAGTTAATTTATTGCTTTGCACTAAATAATAAGCTGGTAGGCTCCACGTTGCTTTTGCAACTTTAGATCAAATAGCTTTATTGCTGCTGGAGTTTATTTCGTATCGCATAAAATTTGGATATATTATAATGGAGTCAATATTAGTCCATTATAAGAGACAGGCTTAAGTACTTCATTTATAGGATCTCTCCATTTGGAAAATGGTCAGGGAGAGGAAGAAACGCAAACAGGGTAATGGACAGAGGGGATTTGCTTGCATGGCCGGTGGGCTGGCTCGCCGCCGTGGCAGCTGGTTGCCACGCACAGGGCCGAGTGCCTTGGAGAAAAGCAACATTTCCAGTGGGAAGAAAATCCAAAGAGAGTTTATGTTCTTTTTCAGGGAAGTGTTGACATTTTAATTACTTTCTGTTTTCTTTGGAGCTACATTTGAGAATTGGAAACAAGTTAGAAAAATAAGAATTGGCTTTATTAGAAATAAGACGAATTGACAGGCAGCCTTGAGCTGGAGAGGGTCCAGGTTCAGCTCTTGAAGTCTCCCGTAGGACCCAGCGAGCCAAGAAATACTCAGCCATGGAAAAACTAACCAGAAGAATAACTCTTCAGGGCTTATCATCTCTGAGAGCAGGCTGTGTGTCAGCAATCTAATCTCCTCTGGCCTCCGGCTGTGGACTGCATTTAAAATTTTTTTTCTTTTAAACTTTGATCTTTTGTAAACAGGGCTTTGCTAGGGTAAGTACTACAGGAATGCAAATCAAAAAGAGAACAATTAGGGAGGGTTGGAATGAGCTGAGGAAACTGGTGAGTCTAGAATTATTTAGTTTTGAAGATAATCTGATATTGTTGGTATTTCATAAAACGAGAAATGCCTGTGGAAGTGAGGGTGGGGTTGGACCAAATGGCTGTGGGAGATATATTTGTACCCTCTATCCCGGCACTTGGAGTTGCCTGGACTTGAACAAATATTTAGCAAATACAGGTTGCCTACGTGTATGTTCTAGCAATTCTAAGAATAGTAAATCACTACGAGATTGAAATTAAAGAAAGAAAAAAGTAAACTAAACCCTTCAAGCCAAAATCTTCAACCAGAGTCTTTGTGGTGACACCTGTAGATATAGTTTCTCCTTGTCCCTTGCTGACCCTCCCAGCCTGTCCAGGCCACAGAGACAGTGCAGAAGAAACTCCATTGACTTCAGACCAGTTAGTTCAGCCATAAGGGGATCAGACAGAGTCCTGAAAAAGTTATCTAATGTCTACTGGGTGCCAGATGCTTTAAATATACTATTTAAGTTTATTTTTAAAGCAAACCTATAAGGAGATATTATCTCTGCTGTAGATATTGTTATTTCTCTTTTACAAATGAGGAAACTGAGGCTCAGGTGGATCAAGTCAATTTCCAAGTTATGTACACTGTTATTATAAAACATTTCAGATAGAAACGTAAGAAGTCACTTTGGGAGGCTGAGGCGGGCAGATTGCTTGAGCTCAGGAGTTCAAGATCAGCCTGGGTAAGAACAAGAACCTGTCTCTAGTAAACAGAAAAACTACCTGGGCATTGTGGTACACATCCTATTTCCAGCTGCTTGGGAGGCTGAGGCAAGAGGATTTCTTGAGCCCAAGACTCTTGAGTTTGCTGTGAAGTATGATGCTGTGGCACTCTACCCAGATTTGCCGGTTCGAGTCTTTCTCAAAAAATTAAAAAAAAAAAAAAAAAAAAAAGAACATAAGAGGATAAAATCATGAAAAAACTGCTATACTTATTTTACTTTACTATGTAGGGTCGCTTTTGTTCAACTATACTTACTGCTCTCATTATGATTTTTTATTTAAAAATTAAAAAAAATTAATTAACACAATAATTGTATGAGGTCAATAATTTTCTAATTATGGGGTGCCTGATGATGTTATGATACATACAATGTATAGTGAACAGATTAGGGTAATTAAGACATCTGTCATCTCAAATATTTCTCATTTCTTAGTGTCAAAAATACTCAAGATCCTCTTCTAGCTGTTTGAAACTGTATAATGTGTTGTTATCAGTAGTCATTGCATCGTGCTGTAGAATGCTAGAACTTATTCTTCCTGCCTGGCTGTGGTTTTGCATTCTTCGACAAATTTCTTTCTGGATCCTCCCCTTCTTCTTCAAAGGTTTGGTAGAATTTAGAGATGAAGTCATCTAGTCCTGGACTTTTCTTCGTTGGGAGAATTTTTGTTGCTGATTTAATCTAGTTGCTTGTTATTGGTCTCTTCAGGTTTTCTGCTTCTTGTTGGCTCGTTCAATCTTACTAGACTGCATGTGTCCACAAATGTATCCATTTTTGATTTATTGACATACAGTATTATAGTAGCTTCTAATGAGACTTTGTATTTCTGTAGTATCTGTTACAACATCTGACATTTTTCATTTCTGATTGTCTTTGAGCCTTGTCTCTTTGTACTTAGTTTAGCTACTGTTTCATTAATTTTATCTTTTCAGAACACCAAGTTTATATTTTATTGATCTTTTGTATTTTTTTAGTCACAATATCATTTATTTCTGCTCTAATATATGTTCTTTCTTTCTTTCCTTTTTTTTTTTTTTTACTAATTTGGGGTTTGGCTTGTTCTTACTTTTATAGTTGCTTGAGATGCTTTATTAAGTTGTTTATTTTAAATCTTTCTAGTTTTCTTTTTTTTTCAGTTTTTGGCCTGGGCCAGGTTTGAACCCTCCACCTCTGGTATATGGGACTGGCACCCTACTCCAGGTGCTGCCCTTAAATTTTTCTAGTTTTTTGATGTAGCCATTTTTTCTATAAACTCACCTCTTAATACTGCTTTTTCCTGTGTCTCCTAGGTTTTGTTATGTTATGTTTCTATTTTCATTAGTTTTAAGGAATTTTAAAAATGTACTTCTTAATATTTTGCTTCACCTTTTGGTCTTTCAAGAGTAAGTTGCTTAATTTCCATGTACTTGTTATTTCTAGTTTTATTCTACAGTGATCAGACAAGATACTTAGTGTCTTATGTTTTAACTCAAATCAATTTTTTTTTCTGATGTAAGTATAGTTCTTCCTGCTCCCTTTTGATTTCCATTTGGATAGAGTATCTCTTTTCAGCCCTTCACTTTCAGCCTATAAGTTTCTTATAGATGAGAAGAGTTTCTTGTAGACAGTCTATAGTTGGATATTTTACTCATAATTTTGAAACAAATCTCAGACATCAATTCCTTTTCATCTATATAACTTTCAATACATGCTTCTAAGAGATAGGGATTCTTTAAAATAAAATAATCACACTATCTTCATCAAACTTAAAAACATTACCAATAATTCGTGACGTCAAGGAACTTTCAGGCACTGTGTCCATATACCCAATTGTCTAGCAATCTATTTTTTTTTTTTTTACAACAGTTGAATTCAAATCTGAACAAGATACACATATCGTGATTGCTTGGTGTGTCTTTAGAGTCTCTTTTTACTTTAATTTTTTTTTTTTTTTTTTTTTTTTTAGAGACAAAGTCTCACTTTATTGCCCTTGGTAGAGTGCTGTGGCATCACACAGCTCACAGCAATCTCCAACTCCTGGGATTAAGCTATTCTCTTGCCTCAGCCTCCCGAGTAGCTGGGACTACAGGCACCTGCCAGAATGCCTGGGTATTTTTTTGTTGCAGTTTGGCCAAGGCCGGGTTCGAACACATGACCCTCGGTATATGGGGTCAGCGTCCTACCATCCTAGGGTCTTTTTTAATTTGTAACTGCCTTCTTCATCTCTATTTTTTTTCCCTCTTGGAATTTCTGATTAAAGAAATGAGATTGTTTTTCCTGAAGGTTTTCTAACCTTGTGAATTCATTTTATTCTCTGATGTGTTCTCAGACTTATTTATCATTTTTCTTTTTTCTGAGAAAGAGTCTCACTCTGTGACCTAAGTAGAGTGCCGTGGCATCATAGCTCACAGCAACCTCAAACTACTGGGCTCAAGTGATCCTTCTGCCTCAACTTCCCGAGCAGCTGTAATTACAGGCAACTGCTACAATGCTCAGCTAGTTTTTTCTATTTTTAGTAGAGATGGGGGGGTCTCACTCTTTCTCAAGCTGGTTTCAAACTCCTGAGCTTCAGCAATCTACCCTCCTTGGTCTCCTAGAGTGCTAGGATTACAGGTGTTAGCCACTGTGCCTGGCCCTTTTGTATCATCTTGTATTGTGTACTTTTTTTAAAGTCAAAGGCTAGAGATTTTATCAGATTTTTATTTCCATTTTTTTTTTTTTTTTGCAGTTTTTGGCCGAGGCTGGGTTTGAACCCTTCACCTCCAGCATATAGGGTTGGCGCCCTACTCCTTTGAGCCACAGGCACTGACTACCTATTTCCATATTTTTGCTAAACTACCTCATAAATAAGAAATTTGCAATGTGTGTATCCACTAGACCTCTCCCTGGATTCATCAATTAATTAGTTAACAGTGGTGATACATTAATTTTATGATTTTATAAAAAGACTTTACCTTTTAGAGAAGTTTTAGCTTACAACAAATTTGAGTGGAAAGTACTCAAAATTCCCATATACCTCCTGCTCCAATGAATATAGCCTCTCTTCTGAATAATATTCCTCCATTAAAGTGATGCTTTGGCTACAACCGATGAAGCTGTATAGACACATCATGATCGTACAAAGTTCATCCTTTCATTAGGATTCACTCTTTATGTTGTACGTTCTGTGGGTTTTGATGAATGTATAATGACATTTATCTATCAAGGATTTCTTTTTTATTTATTGACCAGGATGCTTCTATAAATAGAAACTTCTCCCCCTTGCCATTTCCTACTTGGATATCTCAAGCAAAGAAACACAAAGCAAAAGCTTTGTTCTTTTTCTTTTCTGCCAGATTGTAGAAAAATGAGTTGGTTCTCTCCTCAAAGGTGAACATGAGTTGGTCTTTTGCTATTATTGTTAATATTACCAAGGCTTACATATTTAAACATATTTGATGAATTTCAGTGCTCTATTTTATATACAGGGTGTCCCAAAAGTCACTCCAAAAATCACCTACATATGGAATTGGGTAACTTTAGCTAAATGCACCTTTATTTACAAAATATTTATTACAAGAGTTTATAAAATAGCTACATATACATATGTGTACATATGCATACACACATATATGCTAATAACTCAATAGTAAATTTCAAGGTCATAATGTCTATATATCTACCTTTTTGTTGTCTTGATTTTTAAGAAAGTAATTCTTTCTTTTATTTTTTTTCAGTTTTTGGCTGGGTTTGAACCCACTACTTCTGGTATGTGGGGCTGGCGCCCCTACCCCTTTGAGCCACAGGTCCCGCCCAGAAAGTAATTCTTAAGACTATTTTTCTCTAAGACTATTGTAAGACAGCAAGACTATTTAAAATTTTACTTTAAAACACCCTTTTCCATTTGCTGACCCCCATAAACATTCCTGTGAGTCTCTGAGGATGGTAGAAAACTCTGCTTTGTTGCTAGAATACAGGACGCAACTCTTTATATAGACATAAGAACAGGAATAGAAAAAGGAGTGAGGGAGAAAGCAAAGAGGAAGGAAAAAAATGAGTACGAAAAGACAAGCAATGAGCTATTGAACACTCTAGGAAAACTACTGCAGTTAATTGACTTCTATGGTCTCATGTGACATCATTATTTGGAAGTGGTTAAGCTTGAGAGCTTGAGATTCAGACTCTTGGGTGAAATCTCCAGTTCTGTTGCTTCCTGGTTGTTTCAGTGTGGGCAAGTTAGTTTTCTACGCCTTATCTTCCTCAACAACACAACAGTGATTATAAAGCCTAGATTTGTAAAGATAAAATAAAGAAATACACATAAAATTCTTAGACAGTCCATACTAAATGCTTAATAAATGTTCATTAATTTTGTTGTTATGAAGATGATGATGGTGATAGTGATGTGGTGTAAATATTGGGTTGGGAATGTAGTATTGTCTTTTTAGACACAGAAAAAGTGAAAATGACGTTTATTGAGTAACTTCTAGAAACAGTTACTAACCTAGCATCTGTTTCACATTAAATATTTTAAAAATCTATCACCCTTATATGTTATTATTTTAGCATAGTAGCTGGCATAGAGAAGGGGTACGATATACTTTTTCCTGATTTGTAAATTGATATTATTAGGTATGTTCGACCTATATTAGGTTTTGCTATATCTGTAAAAAACCTTTTATAAGCCCAAGAAGGATACAGGACTGGCAAATAGCAGAATTTTACAATTCTGTAAGTAAAGCTTAAAGAAAAAATCCCAGTAAATGCAATCAAGTATTAATATGATGGCAAGGCACACGTGAATCACACAATTATAATACTTTCCATGGCAAATACATATCAATACCACTGAAGTACTTTTTCCTCTGCATAGGAAAGGAAAGAAAGGAAAGAGGAACAATTTCCAAATCACTCTCTTCAACCACGGAAATGATTTTAATTACCAATTCATCTGTTGGCAGACTCTTTTGGCAGATGTACCTGCGACTTGGAAAGATAGCAAATGAACCAATTCCTTGCTCCAGCGTTGACACTGATAGTGCTTACTGAATTTGCTCTCGGAAAAGACTCCCGGGCAACAATACATCTGGCACTCTGCTCGAGGAATTTGTCATGTCATTGACATGTTCAGCCTCCATTGTCCATATCACCCCCGGCAGCAGGTCCTTTATATTTCAAAGAAATTGCAGTCTGGATTAATATAATTAGAATGTAACTGCTATGTACTGCACAAAGTCATTATTTCCAGGAGTACAGATCTGATAGCATGTCTGTGCTTAACATCTTTCCAGTGACGGCTGGAGCATGGCAAGCAGATAACACAGCGTCAGAACATACACTATTTCTCCAGCTTTTAAGACTATTAATGAACGGGAATGTAGAAGGAGAAGAAAACTGTCCTAACCTTTCTGTGTCAGAATAGAAAGACCTTTCAATTTACTAGCCTGTTTAACACTTTTATAAAATACGCACTAGAATATCTGAATTAAGAGAAAAAAATGAAATAGTAAAGATTATGTGTCTTTCCAAAGGTATGCGTTAGAGTGATTAAGTCACGGATTGAGACACCACACTGGGAGGTGATCAGTAAATCTTTCCTGCTTCATTTTGAATTGTTTTTCATTTTTTTTTTATTAAATCATAGCTGTGTACATTAGTGCAATTGTGGGCTTCATATATAAGCTGAAATACTTTGATCAAACTGTTTAAGATAGCCTTCATGACATTTTCTTAGTTATTGTATGAAGACATTTGTATTCTGCATTCAGTAAGTTTCAAATCTATACCCTTCTAAGATGCACCATAGGTGCGATCCCACCAATTGCCATCCCTCCACCCAACCTCCCCCCTTCTCTCCCCTCCTGTGCCCCTTTCCCTATATTCTTGTGCTATAGTTGGGTTATAGCCTTCATATGAAAGCTATAAATTAGCTTCATAGTAGGGCTGAGTACATTGGATACTTTTTCTTCCATTCTTGAGATACTTTGCTAAGAATATGTTCTAGCTCCATCCATGTAAACATGAAAGAGGTAAAGTGTCCACCTTTCTTTAAGGCTGCATAGTATTCCATGGTATACATGCACCAAAATTTATTAATCCATTCATGGCTCGATGGGCACTCGGGCTTCTTCCATTACTTAGCAATTGTGAATTGGGCTGCAATAAACATTCTGGTCCAGATATCTTTGTTGTAATGTGATTTTTGGTCCTCTGTGTATATACCTAGTAAAGGAATTATAGTATCAAATGGCAGTTGTATTTTTAGATCTCTAAGTATTCTCCAAACATCTTTCCAAAAGGAACATATTAGTGTGCATTTCCACCAGCACACTTCGAATTGTTGATGTCACCATAAACAAGCCATTGTCATCAAGTTAATAACTTCGTGCTAAATTCTTGAATTTCATTCTTCGTTATTGTTCTGTTCCTACACCTACTGACATCAGCACCTTTCTTTTGAAAATAAGATTAATTCATGTTGTCTTCAGTAAGTTGAGCTTCTCGTCTGGAAGGACTCATCTGAGAACCATGGCCAGACATGTCAATGTGGAGGCTGCTGCGTGTGGCCTCCCCTCTGAGCAGTGGAAGGTTTGTTCTTGTGCATGTTATGGACTGTGTGTGTCCTCCCAAAATTTATATATTGAAGTTCTAACTCCCAATATAATGGGATTTGGAGTTGGGGCATGTAGAAAGTATCTAAACCTAGATGAAGTCTTGAAGGTGAAGCTGATCCCATGATGGGATCCTATAACAGAGTGCTACAGAGAGGAACAGAGACGAGAGTAGAGCAGAGAGAGAGTAGAGAGTAGAGGAGGAATCCTTCTCTCTCGTCCTGCACACTGACCACCAACCCTGCTGTGGCCTTGTGAGGACACAGTGAGAAGGTGGTTGTTTACAAGCCATGAAGAAAGGCTTCACCAAGGAACTAAACCAACTGGCACCTTAATATGAGACGTTCCAGTCTCGCGTACACTAAGAAATAAATGATTATTGCTTACACCACCCTGCCCATGGAATTTCACCAGGCAGCAGAACCTGGCTGAGGTGGGCACATGAGCACGTTGGTTTATGACTATTGAGAAGAGCTGCAGATTTCCGTTTTTGCATTCCTCAGAGAGGCTTCTATTGATCTTCAAGTGAAATTCTGGGTGAGAAGAATTAATAGAAAGTGGGCAGAGGGGTCAAAGAATAGGCCAAAGTTATGCAAGTGAGAGATGGTTTCAAAGATAAATTCCATTTGTAAACTAAACGCATTATGTTAAAGAGCTGAGATCTTTGGTTTCTCCTCATGAAGGTTGGATGTGCCCTTCCAGTCAGCATCTTGAACAAGTCAGGAATCGTTTCTTGTCTCCACGGCATCCAGTGGGGCATCTGCCTTGTCTTGCTCAGCTGGAGGGAGACTGCCCACCGTTGTCTATGAACTAGCCCAGTGGCTAACACGCTTCAGAGTCACATGTATGTTATGTGTGTGTGTGTGTGTGGTGGTTGGGGTAGGAGGTTGGGGGAAATTGAGGACGGACTTTTAAAGATGCCATTATTTGAATTTCCCCCCAGAACCACTAAGTCAGAATTTTCAGATGAGGTACCCAAATTATATAAGTTGAAACCACTCCTAGTGCTTCTGGTGCACTATGTATTCCAAATTTGACACCCATGGACCCATGATCTGATACAAATATTCAAATTTCCTACCTAGGCAGATCTTTCCATAGATGAGGTGCGTGATTGAGTTCAAGGCATTTGGGCCACTGGTTTTGAGATTGGCCTATCGGAACACCCGCTGGGCTTCCTTGCCCCTCTCTGCACTCCCCCCCCCCCTTTACTGTGAGTTGTCTCGTTCCTAGTCCACATGTCTGGTCAGGGTTCAAAAGAAAAACTGGCATTTCACAGTTTCAGGTAATTTATTTTGCCAATGAAGGCATAGAGATTTCTATTTTAATGTGAAATACTCTTAAAGAGAGTAAATTATGATCTCTCTCTCCCATATATTTGTCTTTATTATTCTGGATATTTAATCATAGGATTGTATGTTACAAACACATGTTTAGAAATCCAAATATATGCCCGGTTGGAATACTTCAAGCTTGCCAGAAAGGTCCATCCCCTCAACACAGACACACAAGGGGCTTCATTTCTGTTTCCTCTACGGAATTTGAAAGTCAGACTTGAACAAAGGAGGTTTAGGAATTCTCATCCCTACCCTCCTAGCTCCCACAAAATCTGAGCTCTGATGTTGTCTTTTTGATTTTTAGTGGCCTTCAGAGAATTCTCAGGGGGGTAAGGGGGAAGTAGGCCAAGGATGAAGGTTGATTTTTATCCACTATTTGACCAATGGATTGTTGGATAGACTAGTCCTGTAGAAAATAAACTGATTTATCCACGAGAGATAATATTCACTTTCAGAACTCAGTCTCCCCCACAATACCCAAGAGGACTTCATTCTAAGTTTTATAGAATAAATTGATGAATCAAATAGCTACAGGAAATATATAGCAATTGTAGTCCCCCTCCCAAAGTTTTTTAATTGTGAAAGAAGAATATACTCCTGGATGAGAATATCAGGGAAAGATGAATGTGATGGTGGGGTGGAGAAAAGAGAACGGATGAGCTCGAGTGTCGATTTTACAATCAGGGACGTGTAGGTCGGTGTCTTCTCTTCCGTATTGTACGCTCTTGGGTAAACTGGTCTTCTGATCTGATAGATGGAAATAATATCGCTCTTATACCGTAATGGTAAGGGATTTTTAAAAGTACATTCTTTAAAAGTACTTAGCAAAATGCCTGGTATAGAGTAGCTATTAGCACAACACATCTGGGACAACAATATTGTTTTTTCTGATAGCTGAGTGTGGTGGTTACCAAGTACGTTCTTTCCAGGCAGGCAGACTTTGAACTCCTTTTGCTTCTATCCAGAATTATTGCTAGTGGCATTTCTAGCACTAAGCCTATATAATATTTCTAAGAATTTGTTGAGATCTCTTAAATTAAAATAATTATTATCAAAAAATAAGTTTCAGTGAGCCTGTCTCAATGATTCATTCACTGAGACCCTGTAATCCTTGCCTTAAGCTTACAAGCTTTCTTCTTAGTTTGTAAAGAATAATTTTAAAAAATACCCTCAAAAACAATCGATGTTCACAAGAAAGACAAAAAAAAAATCCTTGCCATAATGCTTCATTTTATCACCTTTTTCTTTCCTGAAAAACCACTGAAGAATGGCAGTTTTATATGTTAAACAGTAGTTAGCCTTTATAGGGATGACATTTTTCTAAAAGCCTAGAAATATTTCACATTTGCAGAAAAGCACCCTGTTCCCACGTTAGATCTGATTAAAATTCAAATCTATATTAACATCTCATCACTTTTTGAAAAAAAGATGAACACCATGTTTAGTGGAAAATGCAGTGATTGCCAGCTCTGACTCGTAGGTTCATTAGCAAGGTCATCCTGGGCCCCGAAAGGGCTGGACCACAGCTCCATCCTTGTTAAAACAGTCACCCAAAGTCAATACCGGCCCTAGTTTTTCCTTCCTTTTACCTCTCCCATTCCTAGATTGTTCCAACTGCCAATCCTTTAGTATTTTCTCTGAAGTAAGGGAAGGGCAAAAATGACTTTGAAAGAATAACAGTTCTTTCTAGGGACTTACATAAAACACTCGACACAAAACATCCTATGTTTTCTTTTAATTGATGGCACACTGAGCACTGGAAGGAGTGACTTGATGTTGAGATGGGCATTGTTTCAGTTGCATGTTACTTGACTGAGGGAAAGTTGACCAACTATTTAAAATTATAATCTGTCCTCTTCTCCTGGACTCTCCACATTATCTCATCCTGCCTCTGAGCCTTTGTCTTCCTCCATTGTAGTTATCACCTAAGAACATGTATTTATTCTGTATTTACCTATTCTCTGATTTCCCTGGCCCTCACAGGAGCCCACGAGAGCGAGTGTCTTTGTTCATTCTGCTCACCCTTGGATTCCTTGCTCTGAAAACAGTACCTAGTACAAGGTAGGCACTCAATAACTAGTGCATTTGCAGCATGAATAAATTAACTAGTTTCTTCCTCAGGGTCCTTCCCCATACAGTTGTGGAGGAAATAACTGGTTAAAATATAGTAGAAAAAGCATCCTATAGACATACGCTTATACCTAGTAGGTATAGTTAAAAGTATGGCTCTATTCAAAGTTTATATGTTTTAGTTGGTAAAGAAGAGATAAAAGACTTGGATAAAGCCTCTCCTTGTCACCCTTTCTTCTCTTCCTCTGCCGTTTCTTTAAACCCCGACTCCTATACAACCAATACAATGTACATTTCCTTGATTATTGTCTAGCTCTCTTTACTAGAATATAAGCTTTTACAGGACAGGATCTTGTGTTTTTTGTTCCCTGCTTTAGCCCCATTGCTTAGACTAGTGTCTGACACTGAGTGAGCACCTGACATGTATTTGTGGAAAAAGCGAATGTTTGAAGCAGTCTATTTATTTGTGCTTGGCCCTGACTCTATATAGAGCCTTCACAGGACTGTTCACTAAGACCTTGATATAGCTGGGGTTGACGATGGGTGAGGAAATGAGGAAAGGAAGATGACCAAGATGACACAAATATGTTAAGTTTTTTGTTCATAGTGAAAACAATACCCCATTCATTTTTGTGAGTCCAGGAGCTGCAGTTTGGCTCCTGGAACAGCACCTACTAATTTCTTAATTTCTTGATGTTACATTTTCATTATCTGTAAAATTAAAACAATGTTACCTAACCCATGGGTATAGTGGGAGAATAGAGAGGGATCGACACATTGTAGCTGGTCAGTAAATGTTAGCTACTGTTATCGTCCACATTGTCATCCAAGTGTTGGTGAACCACAGCTTGTGGGCCAAGTCTAACCTGTGGTCTGTTCCTATCAGTAAGCTTTGTTAAATACAGTGAATTCGTTTTTTGAGTTGTCTATAGCTGCTTTCACCCTACAATAATGGAATTGAGTAGTGACAAGAGACTATATGGCTTATAAAGCCTAAAATATTTACACTTTGGTCTTTTACAGAGAAAGTTTGTGAGCCCTCCTCTAGGATGTATTCTACCATCACTATAACTAATCCCATGGTCTAGCAAAGTGTACTCCATGGACCAGTTTGATTCATAAATTGCTTGTTATTCACGACCAGCACACACCTGCGAGTAAATATTTAGACACTTCTATAACAATTTGATGTGCTGTTAACATATACATGCATGATTGGGGGTTTATACAAAAATATTGTTTCATGCCAGATTAGAAATAAAAGTATAACCTGGCCTTTCTCACTGGAATAGAATCTGGTGTTCTGTAATGGGATTATGTTATATTGGTAACTTCATTAGACATATTCACGTGGTTTCAGATGGAAACATCTGGGGGCCCATCAGGTGGGAGTGACAAGCATGTCCCGAGCTTGCAAGTGACCTGGGAAGGCGTATTAATAATGTCATGCAGATGGATTTTCTATGCGGATGGATGGGCCAGCCTCAGTTCACTTATCATCTAATACAGTTGTAATATGTTGATTCACATCTGAGAGAAGGCGTCTCCTTTGGGTATTAAGTGGGTGTCATATACACACATAAATGAATTCCCTTTTGAGGTTAATGCATTTTTAAGTTGATAAGTCATCTTCTCTGAATAGTAAGCCAACAACTTTCCTGGAAATCTAGCAAAACAACCATTCTATGACCAGCCTTATGTTTTGTTGCATGTGTGTGTTAAAAAAAAACAATGCAGATTGACTTTTTCCTTTTCTGTTTTAGAATCCGCTCCAAACGCTCAAGCCTGCCAGGAAAAACTCTCAGGAACAACAATGCCCATTATGTGTGGGGTGGAAGCTGCCAGACTTTGATTACTGGCCAGACATTAACCCCTTTGGTGTCTCATGGGGGAAATGCCAAGTCTGAATGCAGATATTTCCGGGATTTCACAGTCACTCAAAGTGACCAGGCAATGGCTTGTGCAGAAAAGGACTATTTGGGAGAAGGAAAAGCAAGATAAAGGACCTTCTGCTCCCTTCCTGAATTCTTCATGACTCATCCCGGCAAGTGAACACAGACCGGACCATCTCTGCTTTTCCCTCTGAGGGCCTGGGTCATCTGCCCTTGCCATCTTTCCCCACTTAGTTTCTGCCTTGATAGCATAAAGAGAATGGCAAACGTGGCACTCACAGAGGAGAACCTTTGGGCTCCCTGAGACCTACACTTACAGTGAAGCTGCTAGAAAGAAGAATCTCTGGAAACTCTGTTGTGATCAGTTTCCTTCCCTCCTTCATATACCCTCTGTAGGTGCACAGATTATACTGCATTTTGAGAACTCATCTAAGCAGAGAGCAATGAAATTTATAGTGTGAGGATGAGAGTGTATGTAGGTATGTACTGTCCTAAGTATATACAAGTATGAGCGTATGACTGCATGAGTGTGTGTGTGTGATTTCATTGGTTCTGCCACTGTATTCTTCAGTATACATTTATTGAGAGTCTGCTGTGGGGAGAGGACTGAGGATCCCAAGTTCATTATAATTAACTATAATAATCGCTGCAATTTACTGAGAGCTTATTGCATGTCAGCCATGTGATCAACATTTTACATAGATGTACTTTTATTCATTAGTCCTTTAAAAAATCTTTATGAAAATAGCCCCATTTTAGTCCTTATCTTAAACATTGTTATTAAATTTTAAGCCTTTTTAATTTTGTGGAGGCAAAAAGTGGAAACCAAATAAATACACGTATATGGATAGAGAAAATAAAAATAAAAAAAAAGAAAATAGTACCATTTTACATGTTCATAAACTGAGTTCCAGAAAACTCAAGGATAATACAACTAGGTAAGGTCAGAGCTAGAATTCATGTGCATCTGTCTGGTACAAAGCCTATCACCTTATTCATTTGGCTCAATTGTCTTCCCAAAGATGAATAAATGGGTAAAAAGGCATTTGCCTACTTTCCTGGAATTCACATTCTGGTTGTCTAGAAAGGCATATGATGCAGAATGAAAAGTGCTATAATAAAGCTATGTACAAAATACCACAATTAACTCACTCTGCGGGAGGGTGAGAGAGGGTAGAGGAAGGCCCCATAGGGAAAGCAGCCCCCGAGCGATGGCCCTGGGGAGTGAGGTGTGCGCTCAGCAGAGAGAGAGGGGAAAAAGAAAGAGGAGGAGGAAGGGAGAGATCTTTTAGCTGGGTGTGTCTTTAGAGATTTGGGCTTCTTCAGAGCTAAGGACACTTCTGGCTTTCTCATACAAAGTGGAGGAACTAGTCAGTGCAAAACTCTTGAAGGTCATTCTCCGTTCACCATGTCCACATCCTTCCCCTTCCTGTCCTCCTTTGGCCTTGCCAAACCTTACTATAAGGGGACACAGGGAGAAAGTGAGGTCAGCCTGAGTAAATTGGAGGTGATGATGACTTCTAGGGAAGCCCCAGGAAAGAGAGGCAAAGGCAGCCCTGACTCTCTCCTCATTACAATGGTAGGACCCTTCTGATGTAATTGGTTCAGGGTTGAAGGTGTCTATTCACTCTGGAAATGAACACATTTTGGCTGTGGTTGTGCAGTGCGTGGAGGGAAAATGGAATGGAAGTTTCTCCCCAGTTGTTTGTTTCCCCCTGAAGGGCATTGCTGTCTTTCCCCCAAGGCAGGGGGCTAGATAAAGCAAAGTTGCATCCACAGAGACCCCTACATGAAGATGACAGTGAGAAAGAGACCACTCAATCTGAATACTAGTAAATAAAGTGACCACGTCGTTGGTTAAGGGAGGTCTTTCTCCACAGGGAGCTCCAGTGCAAAGGAAAGGCTACTTCTGAGCCTTTGGCTGTTCTGTTCTGGACACATGAAAGGAGCCATGAGCATGGATGAGACCCCCATTGTCAGCAACCACAGTATCATGGTTCTCTGGGGTTGCATTTGGGAAAATGGAAACCCGCTTTTCAAATTTTAGAGGTTAGGATTTCAAGACTAGTGTGATTACTGAAACATTCATTTACAGGGATTCTGGGGTTTGCGCACGTTTTACAAAGGAACCGTGGCTTCCTATATTCATTACAAAGTCTTCCCAGGCTTCAAATCTTCCTGGGAAATGCCTCTTCTCTGGTCCTTTTAAGTACATGCTGTGACTGAATATGGTTATGGGATATTTATATGCATCCTTGTCTCTTGTATCCAAAGATCAGGGTGAAAAATGCCCAAAGTCATTGAGTTGGCATGAGGCACAGGGATGGGGCCAGCTTGGGAGAAAGGATCTGATGCTGAGATTTCATGAAATCCAGAACAATAGGGCAGGTGCTCTCCCATAAACAGATTATTATTATTATTTCTACCTAGACAGTTTGATAGCAGCCATTATCTTCTTTCTGGGTGTCTTATCAAGTTCCGGCTGTGTGCAGCATGGGTGATAAGGAATGAGAAATGTCACCCATGGGATTGTCAAGGATTATTCTCCGCACTGCTGTGCAGCCGCCGCCAACCCCTCGGAACGGAGACGTGGCCCTATTGTTCACGCAGGGCAGCTGCGATTCTCACTACACCAAGAGAGCGGGGGAGGGTGGAGTCGCCATTGTGCACAAGATTGAAATTGCATTACTGTCCCTTAAAGTTCAAGCAGTCTTGATTTTGAAAAGCGCAATCATCACGGATTATCTTTGAAGACTCGGAAGGAAAAGAAGAGCGAAATGAGTTTAGAGCTTTTCAGAAGTATAAGGGAGTGGGACAAAAGAGAGGTGAGGGACTTTCCAAGGCTGCAACTCAGAAGGCTGGGCGTGGAAGCCTCGGAGGAATCGAGCATTAAACCGTCTATGACTCGGGATCCCCTGGGTTCATGAAAATACTCCAGCCCGCATTAATCACCTGAGAATAGTTCCTTAACTGGATTTCTGTTTGTTTCATGCTTAGTTTGTGAATGAAAATAATCTGTTGATACTGAACATTTTTTCTTTTCTCCTCAATGGAAAATATAAACATCTTATTATGGAGATAGACGTACTGGCTCTCTGTATTCAACCCCCCCAAATATACAATCTCTTTGTATTTTTATTCTAGCAACCTTTTACCTTCCTAGAGAAAAGAAACGCTGCATTAGTAACAAAATAAGAAGTGAAGTGTATGACTAACCTGTACTATATTCACAGAGAACCCCCCCAAAGTGTTCTGAGTGCTTTAGTTGCCTTTCTGCAGTTTTAGGGTCATGCTGATATTATAATGTAAGATCCTTGGCAGTGAGCCAAAGCAAGTTTTCCAAACGTTTTAAATCAGCATTCTGAAATTGAAATTTCAAATGAATCAAATACTTACACCAATGACTTCAGAAATGATACCCTAGTCATGGAATTATTAAGATGGGGAGTGGGAGGAGGTCGGGAAGGTAAAGAGCAAAGAGAGGGCCCAGAAGGAGAAAGGGACATGGGAAAAGAGAAAGGGGCTTTGGGAGCCCCAGGAGGGCGAGGACCCCCTCTCTGCAATTCTGCAGCACTGCACATGGGGTGAACGCTCAAAAGGTGCATGTTAAATGAATTAGTGAGAAGTGTGCAGAAGAAATGATTTCAGTGTTAAGATAGCCAAAGGAACATTTCCATAACTAAACAGATTATTTTACTTTTTCAGCCTGTAAGCATTTATTAGGAAGCCTGGAAATTCTCCAACTTTAATACACATCAGAATTATCTGGAGGTCTTGTTAAAAATTCAGATTCTGATTCTGTAGTTCTGGGTAGGGTCTGACAGTTTGCATTTCCATCAGGCTCCCAGGGGATGTAGTACTGATGCTAATGGTTCATGGAACATTCTCCAAAACAGCAATGGGAGTAACCCCTGGGGGCTGGGCTGGGAGCCATGAGTTCTGAGTTCCAGTCTCTGACATTTGCCACATATTCTTCTAAGCCAGCTGATTAGCTTTCCTAGCTCAGTCTCCCCATATATCTAATGGGTGGGTTGCATCTACATATATTCTCAAGTTTTTATAGTCTTTATATTTTAAAAGTGAAGAAGAAAAGAAAGAATCAAGGGAATTCCCTGTTTATCCCTATTTCTTCAAATCCCAGGGAGTTAAAATCATTCCCTTCTAGTTGCACAGGAAATTTGGAATAAGTGACTTATGCTTCCGGTGATTCTCTGATTTCTAGTGTAGTAATTTTTTCCACTATCATTTCTTTCGTCATCATTACTATCTTTTTGGAAACCTACAATTTGACTGATGCAGTGTTAAGTGCTAGGAATACAAAAATGAGTAAATCATTACAAGTTGTTACTAAATCCCTTGCTTAACATGCAATGAGATGACAATCAGCTCAACCTTGCAGATGTACAATGTGTGTAGATAAGCTAGGCTTCGCTTCCCTCTTGCAAAGATGATCACAATTCCCCAACTCTACCCCTATTCCATATATTCACTTATTCTATTGAGAGTTGGAATTTCTTTCCTCAGCCCTCTACTGAGGCTGGTCTTGTGACTTGCTTTGGCCAATAGAAGGCAGTGGGAGGGACAACATGCCGGCTTTAAGGCCAGGTCTCCAGAGGTCTGGCCCACTTTGGTTTCCTCCCTCAGACTCCTTTCACTGCCATAAAAGCAAACCTGAGATGGCCTCCTACAGTGTGAAGGATCACAAGAAGTGACCAATTGTCCCAGCTGAGGACAACCTAGACCAGCCTGCAACTAGCCATCCCCAAGCAAGCATGAATGTCTGACCCAAAGCCAAGAATTGCTTCCCCAATGCACGGCTGACGCAGATGTGCGTGTGAGCTCGACTGAAATCAGAATTGCTCAGCTGTCCCATAACTTGTGAGCAACAACAAATGCTGACGAAAGCCACTTAGTTTTGGGTGGTGTGTTACGCAGCGCAGCTAGTTGGTCTGATGGCCTTCTGGACACAGAGCTTTCACTCAAATAAATGATTATAGTTTAGGTTTTCCTGGTAAGATGGCAGATGACATATTGTGGGGGTGCATAGGCTTTGCGACCTATTCCATATTTTTGGGCTATTTCTCATTTTCAAAAGAGAAGGATTAACTTATATTGTTTTTATTTTGGTAATGAAAGAAATGTGCACAAAAAAGGGAGGGAATGCCAAGTTTGGGGAGTAAAGCTCAAGGAAACACATGTGCATATTCCTTTTCTAAAAGAGCATAAAATCCAGAGAGGGATTTTACAAAAGAAAATGATCGTTCCAGCCCTGACTCCCGCATGTGTGTGCGTTCTCTTGAGCTTCAGTCTTATTCTTGGTAAACAGATACAACTCTGGCTGCCTGCCTTCCTGCAAAGATGACATAAGGATAAACAGGAATAGTAAATATAAAAATATTTTGTAAAATCTTAAGTGGTATACAAATATTATTTCTTTTGAACGTTGAGCTATATTATATTTTTATATAATGGCATCTAGTATTTGTTGAGGAATCATAACTCCCTTTATAAGTATCATAATAGCTATTATATACATTTTACAATTTTCAAATTGCTTTTGTATAAATTATCTCGTCTTTATTCTTCAATGATGCCTTGCAAAATGTAGGTTTATTTTTCTCATTTCACAGTCACGGAATCTCTGCTGTCTTTTGAATGGTAGAATTTATGAAGTTGAGATCACGGACAGGTTTTGCAAAGATAGGAACCCTATCATGTTGGAGTTCTTTTCTTTTTTTTTTTAAGAGTCAAACTTTGTGAATAAATCATAGTTCTTTTACTATCTAGTATAAGACCAAGCTAATATTACAATTTTTTTCTCTTATACCAATTCTTTTCATAACAGCTATTGTCTATGAGGTGTATTCTTTTTCTCCCCAAGATGTTTTTAAAACAAGAAAAATATAATGGTTACTCTGAAATTGCATTTGGTCTGCTATTTATATTCTTTTTTAAAAAATTATTTTTTATTAAATCATAACTTTGTACATTGATGCATTTATGGGGTTCAGGGTACTGCTTTGATATACAGTGTGAAATGTTTACATTGAACTAAGTAACACATCTGTCACAATTATAGTCATTTCTTAATAGTTTTGAAATGTACCATTGCTTCATGCACATTAGGCGAGGAACCCCCAAATACCCTCTCTGTTCCATGCTATTTATATTCTTAAGTAATCAGATTGTGTATTTGATGATGTTAGTGGACTAAACACACAACCAAGTTATTGTCATCAGAGGCCTGAGCCAGAAAATTTTATTTATGACTATGCAGTTGCCTTGGCCGATGATGTAGAGACTAGACTCAGGAAGTTTTTATTTGAAATATTTACAATGGCCTAAATATATGGTGAATACTGCCTGGCCCCGACCAATGACTTAAGTTTCACCCAATGGTTAAAATGAGTTGTGCAAGTAAAGCATTTCCTTTGTTCTACTTAATTTTAAGTGTTGTACTTGTCTTGAGTGTAACTTATAACAATCACTGTTGCATCACACTTTGATAGCGTGAATGACATTTGCTGTTACGACAATATTATAATAGCTTCTGCTTATTGAGCACCTACTACACAAGTCCCAGCATTCTAAGTGGAAATTAACTTTTTTAATTTTCGCATGAGCCCACTGAGACAGGATCTGTTATTATTATTATTTTGACACAGAATCTCACTCTGTCACCCTCAGTCGAGTGTGGTAGCATCATAGCTCACAACAACCTCTAACTCGTGGGCTCAAGAGAGTCTCTTGCCTCAGTTTCCCTAGTAGCTGGAACTGTAGGCACCCACCTGGCTATTTTTAGAGATGAGGTCTTTCTCTTGCTCAGGCTAGTCTTGAACTTATGTGCTCAGGGCAATCCACCCATCTTGGCCTCCCAGAGTGCTGGGATTACAGGCATGAGCCACTGCTCCCAGCCAAGAATATATTATTGTCATCACTTAATAGACAAGGGAACTTAGACACAAAAAGATCAAATGAATTTTCCAAAGACATACAGCTAGTATGGGCCAAAAAGCTAGATTTTTATCTGACCATTGGAGTAGAAAATTTCTGGACAACACTATATTTCTTATACTACAAACCTTTCTTTAAGTCAGATACCTAGGAAATTCTATGTATCAATCAGCCATAGGGGTGTTACATATCAAAAATCATGTTTTTACAAACAGTCTAGGTACTGTGAACTCCCCTGAAGAAATTTAGTAATCCATCATTAGGAAGCTATTTCCTTGTGCACTAGACATATTGATATTGAAGGAGGTAAAAGAAGTAGAAAAATACTCCCTTTTAGCAGACCTGGAGATTTATAAGAGTCAATGATCTTTTGGGGATGTTGAGAAGATGGAGTTGGTTCTGTACAGTCTCAAGGTGATAGTGGAGAAGCAATTGATAGTAACACTTGTGTTTACTTTATTCTAGGACACTGTCAGACAGGTTTTAGCTGTGTCTGTATCTCAATCCATTTCGTGCTGCTGTAATACCTGAGACATTTATTTCTGACAGTTATGGAGGCTGGGAAGCCCAAGTTCAAGGCACTGGAAGGTTTGATGTCACATGAAGGCCCCGTCTTCATTTTCAATATGGTGCCCGAGAGTTTCATCCAATGTGTGTGTGTGTGTGTGTGTGTGGGTTTGCACGCGTGTGTGGGTAGGGAGAGGAATGCTGTTCCTCATGTGGCAGAAGAGCAGAAGGGGGAAACTCTCTACTCAAAGCCATTTTTATTGTGGTATGACCTAAGGCTCTAGCTCTTTCCATAAGGCTCTAGCTCCCAACATTGTTGCATTGGGTATTAAGTTTCCATCAGGTGGGTTTTAGAGCAGACAAGCATTCAAACCATAGCAGTTTACCCTTCCTCCCTTCCCCCGAGACACGAGTACCCTTGTTTTTAACCACACATTTCCTCAACTTAAGAAAGCTCTAGGCCACTTCACTTATCTCCTAGGCCTCATAGGACTGTCCTATGAGATGGGACTTATCTTCACTTACCTCACAGGACAATTCTATTGTCCACATCTCCTGGTAGATCGATGGTCTCTGTGTGTTTCCGTATCAACTGTGGTGTAGAACCCAAGCCCTTTACAGGTTTCCTCAAGAAATTCAGTCCACATGGTTATGGATTGAATTGTGTGCCACAAAAATTTATATGGTGAGGTCCTAACTTCCAGTACCTAAGAATACAACCTTATTTGGAAATAAATTTGTTTCAGATATAAATAGTTGAGATGAGATCACACGGGAGTAGCAGAGGCTTCTGATCTATTATGACTATGATCTTTTTATCAAAAGTGAAAATTTGGATGGAGACATAGACTCAGAACGCCTGTGGCTCAGTGGGTAGGGCACTGGGCCCATATACCAAGGATAATGGGTTCAAACCCCACCCCAGCCAAACTGCAGCAAAAAAAATAGCCGGGCGTTGTGGCGGGTGCCTGTAGTCCCAGCTACTCGGGAGGCTGAGGCAAGAGAATCCCCTAAGCCCAGAAGTTGGAGGTTGCTGTGAGGGTGATGTCACAGCACTCTACTGAGGGCGATAAAGTGAGACTCTGTCTCTACAAAAAAAAACACCAAACAAACAAACAAAAAGAATGCTATGTGTAGATGCAGATACCAGACTGAGGCTTCCACACACCATGGCCAGGAGATGCCACCAGATGCTGGAAGGCGGGCTTGAGACCAATTCTTTCCTCACCATCCTCTGAAGGAACCAGTCTTGCCAACATCTTGATCTCGAAGGTCTTGCCTCCAGAACTCTGGCAATACCTTTCTGTTGTTCCACTTTGTGTGTGGTACTTTGTTAGGGCAGCGCAGCAAGTGAATACAATGCCAAACATTTCCTGACTTCGGTAGATTTTACTAAAGATTTTTGGGGAGAGGCATGTAATAGAAGGAATCACATCACACATCCCACAGTATCCCCCGATTAAACTGCCCTACCTCTCCCCTCTTCCTTCACTTTCTCCTTCTCATCTTCTCTACCCTCAGTTTATCTTCAAATACCCAAACTCATATATGTCTCGCTTTTATTATTATTATTATTTCTCAGAGTAGCTTTTCTCCTCCTTTGAAGTTGTAGCAGCAACCAATGCCCAGGTGCTGGAGCTCAGCTCCTCCTCATCCAGCTGTTAATCAAACACATCTGACATCGATGGTCTGTTTCCTTAGTGGCAAATGATATGGTAGAAACATTTTTAAGGTGTCCTGGCTTCAAATCTCAGCTTGGCTATTTCCGAGGAAGGAAATAAACTCTAGTAAGTTATTTTGTCTCTTGAAAACAGGGAGATGAACCCTGATACTCTGCTGTGTCTGTGTTAAATGTAGGGCTCCCCAAACAGGCTCTGGGACAGGCATTTGTATACAGATGGTTTACCAGGGAGGGCTCTTGGGCACAGCACGGAAAGCGGGTGAGAGGAGCAGGTTGGGGCCAAGGAGCAGGTGGGCTGTGATACAGGTCCAGAGTGGCCTCAGTACACCCGCAGGACGCTGAGGAGCCATTGGTCCTTCAGAGAGCTGTTCCCTTAAGGCAAAGGCGACTGAGCCTTTGTCCCCTCTCACTGTCCAGTCATTGAAAGTGGGCCACCCCCCGCCAGGCATCATAACTTTGAATAAGGCAGTTTCTTTTTTTTTCTTTTCCTTCCTTCCTTCCTTCCTTTCTTTCTCTCTCTCTTTTGAGACAGAGTCTCACTTCATTGCCCTTGGTGGAGTGCCATGGTGTCATAGCTCACAACAACCTCCAAATCCTGGGCTTAGGCAATTCTCTTTCTTCAGCCTCCTGAATAGCTGGGACTACAGATGCCCACCTTATTGCCTGGCTATTTTTTTGTTGCAGTTTGGCCAGGGCTGGGTTTGAACCTGCCACTCTACCCAATGAGCCACAGGTGCCACCCTAAATAAGGCAGTTTCCATTAGCTGAAAGCAATTTCTGGAGAGCAACTTAGTTTGGAATGGTTGGTTGCCAACACTGTCCTGAGTAGCGGAGAAAATGAGAGTCTTGACCCTGCAGTCAGTTTTCAGGTGATACATCACAGAATGTATCATGCTACAGGATTACTGTGAGCAGGAAACGAGTTCATGTCCAAAAGGTGCTTGGTGTGGTACCTGGAGTGTGACAAGTGCTATATAAATGAAACTTGTCACCATAGCCAAGGTCCCCGGCCAGCAGTCCTCACGTATGTGTTGTTACATATAGTTTGTAAAATATCGCATTGATTTTGATCTTTTTTTTTTCAGAGACAGAGTCTCTGCTGCCTCTGGTAGAGTGCTGTGGCGTCACACAGCTCATAGAAACCTCCAGCTCCTGGGCTTAGGCTCAGCCTCCCGAGTAGCCGGAACTACAGGTGCCCACCTCAACGCCCGGCTATTTTTTTTTTGTTTTGCAGTTTGGCTGGGGCCGGGTTTGAACCCACCACCCTCAGTGTATGGGGCCGGTGCCCTACTCACTGAGCCACAGACAATGCCTTGATTTTGCTCTTTATAAAGGCCCAGTGTGTGAGTGAAGTCGATAGGTGATCTACAATGCTTAAATGAGGAAATTTTGGCTCAGGAAGTTAAATGATCTGTCCAACATCACCAAGCAGTAGGGACCAATTCCTCCCTGAGTTCCAGAGTCTCCTCTCCATTTGCCCCACAGCTAATTCTTGGAGCCGCAGGTGCCCATGTGTCAACTTCACCTCACGAAGCCTAATTTTAGGATGGACCATTTAAGGATTTATATTGCTGTAGTCCAACAGCAGGGCAAGGCTTCCCCTGAGCTGTATTGACACTGTCAAAGTGGCCTGTGGGGGTGAAGGAATTTCATCAGCCAGCGTGAATGTTGACTGTGACGGCCTTAGTTAAGCCGCCTTTACCTTAGTGGGCTTCATGTGGGGTTATGATGGCCTGGGCCTCTACTCTGAAGGCTTGAGGCTGTGTTATCTGAGAGTCGAGCAGATTTCCAAACAAAGAGTAGGCTAAATACATGCAGAACTGACTTCTGTTTAAGCCAGAGCAGTACTTGTATTGTTATTATTTTCAATGGTCCTTATTTTTTAGAACAGTCTTTGATTTCCAAGAAACATATTTATGGTAGCACAGATAGCTCCCACGTGCTCCACACCCAGCTTCCCCAAATTGTAGCATCTTACTTTACTATGGTTTTTTTTATTTAGTATTTTAGTATTTTTTTAGTATTTTAGTATTTTTATAGTATTTTTTACAATGAAATAATATTGATACATTAGCATTATTAATAATATTGATATATTATCATTACTTAAAGTTCATACTTTATTCATAGACTCCTACTTTATTTAATTATCAAAATAAAGGAATCCCCTAGAACCTCCCTACAGGCAAACTAATCAGACATCTATTTGGTGAGCACAAATCAGAGCAAAGAGCATTTGTTGATGTTGAGGAATATAACTCTACTAAGGAGAATGTGCTTAATGGAAAAGCAAGCATCCAGTGCACTCAATACTAATAAGAAACCAATAGAAATGGCTCGGCGCCTGTGGCTCAACGGGCTGGGGTGCCAGCCACGTACACCTGAGCTGGCCAATTTGAGTCCAGCCCGGGCCCGCCAAAAAACAATGACAGCTGCAACCCAAAAATGGACAGGTGTTGTGGTGGGAGCCTGTATTCCCAGCTACTTGGGAGGCGGAGGCAGGAGACTGGCTCGAGCCCAGGAATTGGAGGTTGCTGTGAGCTATGATGCCACAGCACTCTATCCAGGGTGACAGCTTGAGACTCTGTCTCAAAAAAGAAAAAAAAAAAGAAACCAATAGAAAAACAACTACACACCTACATGAGAGAAAAACACAAGTCTATTCAAGTGGGGGACGAGGGAGGAGGAGGGAAGGAGAAAAGAGGAGGACGGAGGTAGATTGGTAAGCTCTCAGCTGATGGGCACCGTGTAGGGTACACAGCACACCCCCTGGTGAAGGGCTCAACCACAACTTGAAGTTTACCTTAGAAATGTAAACCATATAACTAATCATTTGTTCCCTCACATTAATCTGAAATTAAAAAACCTTTTATAATTAAGCTTAATTTAAAAAAAGAAATACAACTCAACTAAGATAACTGAAGTCTTCTTTCTCTTTTACGGAGGTACCAGCCAAGCAAGCCTGCCCTAATGTTTTGTCTGGTGACTAGTCTCCTCTTCTCTGGTTAGGGTTATTCACTGCGAGACCTTGTCTCTGGAGCTCTCATTTTTCTGTGTTGACCATGGTTGACTAACTACCCTTTTAAGACCATCACATGAATAACTCTAAGGAGTTTATGGAGAAGGGTCTCTGGCCAGATGGCCATTCTGCCTCCTTAGAGAGATTTTGCATATCTCTGTGCTGATTTCATAGCTAACTCTCCAAGGGCGATGCTCTGCCCCCAAATGGAAAGGAGGCCAAGGAAGCAGAGCGTTGAGGTTGCCTGGACTTCTTCCATCTCACTTTGCCTTTTCCTAACAGTGTGGCCAAGGACAACATGCTGTACTCAATTCTGTGTGCCTCAGCCCCTTTATCTGCATGTGGAAGTGGTGGTAGTACAGACTTGATAGAATTATTTAAGGATTTAATGAAATAATTCATACAGGGTGCTTGGAAGAGTGGCTGGGAAAAAGAATAAATCCTAATTATTATCCATTACAAGTGAAAAATCAGAGTGATCATTTTATTGAGGGCTTATACATTTTAGGCATTGTTATGCAACTTTCACCTGAATATCAGATAAACCTTCCCAATCGCAGTAGGACGAAAGCTACTTGGAGTCTGCTCTACAGGTAAGGAAATGTAGACAGGGAGACTGGAGTCACAGCGTAGAGGTGGAGCAGGTGACCTGGAGCGTGTGGCTTCTGCCTCCTCGGGTCAGTTGCATGGTCCGGTCCCGTGAGTAGGGTTTGGTGCTGCTCCCTCCGTGACAGTCCTTTCTTTCATGACATGGTTCCTCCAGCTGGTGACCTACCATGCGTTGTCCGATCCTGCAAAGAAGAAACTAGAACTGTGCATGTCACCAGGAGGCTGGAGCTCTGCCACCTGCATGGCTGCCTTTCTGTTCTGCAGGTGGCCTGCCTTACTCCATGTCCTGGAGTCCCACTGACCAAGGCTTCGTCCAGTTGCAGGGCTATTCAGACTGCATTGCAGTCCCCTGGTGGCAGCTGCTGCCTAAGCCTTCCTCTGCTCCTTGCTACTCATCCTCAGGCTTCCATATTCTGCCCGCCCGACTGGACTGTCTTCAAACACAGGCCATTAGGGTGGCCTGTCTTGGGCTGCAGTGCCGACCACGCTCCAAGGCCGTGGGTGGGAGGACTCTTCTCAGTCTCTTTTAGGTTACCTGTTGGGTAGGTTCCAACCAGGGAAAGCTCCTATAAGCCACAGAATATAATTATGAAGATCTTATGAAATAGAGCCTGACTACCATCTTCATTGCAGGTGAAGTTGAAGGACGATGGCTGGAGGTAACTGTTTAGCTGCAGACTGCCCAGGCAGAGGTAGGTAGAGCCTAGAGTCAGAGGCCCGAGGCTCCAGCACAGTACATAGGAAATGGTGCTGGGAGCAAAGGCCAAAAAACTCAGCGTAGGTTTCCCCAAAACGGAAGGCCTAAATCCCAGGAGTAGTGTATGAGACTACAAGGTCAGAGAAGGAAGAGGTAGGGGTTAGCATTAAATTGCCTGAGGAGAACTCAGAGTTACCTGAAACAGTTCAGAGTGAGCAGATCAAGAATGGCCAGGCGCAGCGGCCATGCCTATAATCCTAACACTCCAGGAGGTGGAGGCAGGAGGATCCCTTGAGCTCAGGTGCTCGAGACCAGCCTGAGTAAGAACAAGACCCCTGTCTCCATTAAAATATAAAAAAATAAATAGATAGAAAAGATAGAAGAGAAAAAAGAGCGTGAATGGCAAGGAGCCCAGACCACTCTGAGTTATCTGGCTTTTTTAATGCATATCTCCCAGATGTGTGGTGCAGGGGTTAAGCTTAATGGGCCTGAGGCCTTGAGACACAATCAGGTGCTTTTCCCTTTTACCACCCTCCTGTCAGCTCATCACCTTAAGTCTTAAAAGCAGAAAAGTCTGGTGCTTTGCTATAGAAAATAACCTACTGACCTTCCCAAGAGTTCAAAATTGCTGGGTCCTGCTGTTGAACATAGAGGAATTTTCTTTTTGGGATAGAAGAGCACATGCACACGAAGTCTAGGTGGCTCTAGGACAGCTTTGGGTGACTCGTCATTCTGTGATGCTGCCCTGGGTTCTGTGTTCAAAGTGTGGAATTGTCTCATGGCTGTGTACTTTGTGTATATTGTGCCCTCTATGGGTCCTACCCTTCTCTTTCTTTAAGACACCAAGTACCCTCTGTCTTTGTACTCCCTTGTATCACACTATCAACATTGCTTCTGTTGCAATGATAATGCTTGATACTTACTGAACACTAATTTTGCATCAGGCACAATCAATTTATGAACTAAATATTCTTAGCTCAGAAAGAATGCTATTTGCAATGCTATTAGTAACTCCATGTAACAGATGAGAAAACTGAGTCTTTAGGCAAATTAATAATTCTTCTAAAGTAATCTACATGGACAAAATTTGGACCCAGATGTCTGACTTCAGACCCACAGGTTTTGAAGTTTTAAGCACTATGCTCAGGCATCCATTCTTCTATCCTGCAGAAGATTTATTGAGAGCATCTGTGCATCGGAGCTACTCTCAGCCTTCGGGGTACAGTAGTCGACAAAACATACAATCTCTGCCTTCATGGATTTTACATTCTTTCAGGAGAAGCTGACAATAAACATATGTATAAATGTGTATCATACTTCCAGGAAGTTATAAGTGCAGTGAAGAAAAGTAAATCAGAAGAAGAGGATTGAGAACTCAAGGAGTTGCCGTTTTAAATGGGAGAGATAGAATGGTGCTTGGAGGGGATGTGTGTGCGGAGATCAACCAAGTGACACTGTTTTTTTTTTGACACACACACACAAATGTGATCTCTTTTGGAAGGCAGGGCTTCATTTTATTTGTGTCTCCCCAGCACACTTCTGGATATGCAGTACCCAAAAGATGATGAAAGGAGGGATGTGATCATCGAACCGTGAGCAAGTGATCAATGAGCGCATTTGCTGAAGGGTTTAATGGGAAGAAACTTCAGTGAGGGGATTTCCTCTTGTCCCCTTGCATTTCAAGGCCTCAAGACTTCCTGGCCAAGAAATGCACACTGTTTTCTCCGCAGTGTTTTCCGTGGCCTGCATTTTCATTAGCTAAATATATTTCAACGCATAATCCACAGCAGGGAGCCTTAGTCTGCTTTCTTTTCCTCAAGGAACTTTACAAATATAATAGGAATGATCGCATCAGTCTACTGAATATTCCGTTAACTACTTGTGATAGCAAAGATCTCAAAAGGCAAAATGATCCAAAGAGGACTGAATTCTGAAACTATTTAAACTGGATGCAACTCAATGATTTCATTACTTCACACCAACTCCTAAAAAAGAATTCACTTTTGTTCATAAATACCACAAAAGAGGGAAAGAGAGGATGTTGCAGTTTCTTTACAATTGAAAGCGGGGGTGGGGGAGATACTGGAATATTCATTCGGCTTTTTATTTATATTGTTTCTAAGCATTAGGATACCACAAACAAATAACCAACTCTCTGCCCAAACCAATAAGAACTAGCTAAATACTAACTCTGCAAATATAGGTAGTTTCAAAAAAAAGACCAAAATTGAATGGATCTAATGAAATGACAAGTAGGAACAAAATAAAAGAACGCTACTTACAATTTTTATTTCATTAAGCTGTTTTGCATTTAAATGTTAATGGATGAACTTCACACTGCGCCTTGGTCACCAAACAGGGCTAAGAGTGAACTGGAGAGACATCCCAGGGACAGATGGAAAGGATGATGGTTGGGGTAAGGAGTGACACCGGAGGTCACTTGGCCTGGCCAGATGCATTCAGCTTGATGCGGCAGTACCAAGGTCAGGGGCTGTCAATGTTCAGTGCCCTTCTAAGCAGCCTGGCTGGTCTTGAAGTATGATCTCCTTTCAATTTCTCTTTCCCGATACTTCTGCTTTACTACCCAGGTACTGAAACAGACTGGGCTGTCTCAGGCTCTAAAATTACCCAACATGCCATTGATTAAAACTATCCCTCGGAGCCCATCCAGAAATTCAACTCCAAGAGTTAGAAATAAGTACACGATTCTCTTTATAGACTGGCATGTGAATTATGAATTTGCCTGTTAATGAAAGACATATTAATATTTTATTTCATAGTCTGGGAAGATATAATAACTTTAGGATGGGAAGGAAGTGCTACTCTCACTCCGGAAGCCTTGGCAGACACGGTTAACAATCTCTGCTTTCCCTTCCATTCATCGTGGTCTTGGCCTCATAAAACTTTACGACGGGGAGCTCCAGGCAACCACCAGTTGGTTAGAGAAACTTGGGAATTGAAACCTTCCTGCCATGTTTTTTTTTTTTTTATACACAGAGTCTTGATCTGTTGCCCAGGTTCAAGTGCAGTGGTATCAGCATAGCCCACTGCAGCCTCAAACTCCTGGGCTCAAGCAATCCTCCTGGTTTAACCTCCCAAGAAGCTGGGACTACAGGTACATGCAACCATGACTGGCCAGTTTTTCTATTTTTTGTAGAAATGAGATCTTGCTCTTGCTCAGGCACCACATGGCACTCACACTCTGTTTCAACTTACTACATATAGATGACAGAATACTTTGACATCTTGTTTTGGATGTGTGATATACCTTATTATTATTCAAAGTGAAAACACTCCTCTGTAAGAAGCTACTTGGTGCTACATAGTGATGGAATTGGGAAAGAGCTTTCTCAGCCTTTTAAAAGAATCCTTGCCAAAATATTCTTCCCCTGAGAACTAAGCATCATCATTTTGTTTGTGGACCCTAACTCGACTCATATTTATGACAGTGAATTTTGTGGTCTGCCAGTGAACCCCCTGCCTGTACTTCTTGACCACACCACTGGGCTCTTCTGTGACTGGCTTTGATCCGAGCGCCCCAGGAAAGACCCCTGAGGCTGCCTGTGTGTGCATTCTACTGTGGCCCGGTCTGTGGCCCCAGGATTAGTGTTCAAGTGGATTGTACTGGCCTCAGCAGGTAAGGAAGCATTTCCTGTCTTTGTCTTCCTTTATAGATGTCTGCTGAACATAAACCTTGTGCTTCTAGGACTAGCCAATGTGACAGCAGTCCCTGTCTGCCACGTAGGCTGTGCGCACGCATCAAGTCACTTGGTAAAGCAGTGAGTGTTCACGCCCCCTTCTGCTCAGCACTAGTCGTCTGCTGCCCCAGGGCCAAGGCCAGGTCTGCTTTCACTGTGTTCGACTGTGTGGGCCCACACTGGCAGGACTACTCTAGTTAGTGCTTTTGGACTTTGTTCTCATCTGTAAGACACAGGACAAAATCAGAATGAGGAGAGGTAGTGGGTCTGGACACTTCCATCTTCCATTCCCAGGGTCAGTCCTTCCCTGTCCCCAAATGAATTATTTCCCTTGTTGACGTCAAACTCCAATTTAGAGTTCAGCTGCGCCTTCTCACACTGAGTGATTTATGTCTCTCTCAGGCAAAGAGGAAACTGATTTGGATTAGTATCAACTTATTTTTATTTTATATGACAAATGTTTAGTATTTACAAAGTGCACGTGGAGAGGTAACAGACTTCTGCTCACAGCCTTTTCCCGGCCCTTCCCCCCCCCTGGAATACTTTCCATCTAAGTATCTCCCTGTGTCACTCCTTTTCTGTTCCTTTTCGGGATTCTATTCAAATGTCCTGTTAGTAGAACAGCTGCTACTAAGAAGTCCATGAAAATGGCCACCTTCTAATTATTCTCTTACTCTGTTAATGTTTTTTTCTTGGTGTGGATTTTCTCCTGAGAGATTGTGCACACATTAGCTTATTGATTTGCAGTCTCACACTTGTAATCTCAGTGCTTTGAGAGGCTGAGGCAGGAAAATTGTTTGAGGCCAGGAGTTCAAGACCAACCAGGCCAACATCGCAAGACCCTCCTTCTCTACCCCCAACTCTGCAAAAGGCTGCTTTTTTGTCAACATCCATGTGCATGTCTTGTGCAGATGGAAGTTTTTATGTTTCTTGGGTGAATACTTAAGAATCAAATACTACATTGCCTGTGTAAGCATGGATAAGTCCAGGTTTAACTGTGAAAACTGCCAGAATGTTTTCCAAAGTGATTACACGTGGAGACATCTCTTTCCTGTTGGTTGCTCATCTGTAAAACAAAAGGGTTTGGCATGATGATCTCTAAATTCCTTTCCAATGTTTCCTGGCTCTCGGATCTATTGTTCGAGTTCTGCTAGACTTTTTCTCACGTATTGTAGTTACTGTCCCTTTACCTCATTCCTGTTAATGCCGATGATGATAATGGGGATAGAACCCTCTGTACGTCAGGTGCGACGCTACATGTTTTATTTGAAGTTTCTCTTTTAATCTTCATGATAAGTATTTGCAGTGGATAGCATTTTTATAATTTATCTCAATGATGAATAAACTGAAATTCAGAAAAGTCACATAACTTCCCCAAGTTAGCTATTCCATGTAGAGTTGAGAAGCAAGATTAATCCACCTGGATCCTTCTAAATTACTGATTTCCTGGCTCTAGCTTTGATCCCCTGGTTCTTACCTCTTCATCTTTGATATGACTCTAAGATCTTCCTGGACCTATTTCACCTTCTCTATGTTGTTCACCAGTGTTTCTTCCATACCTTAGCATGACAACAGTGTTCAATGACCCAGCAACTTTCCAGAAGGCCACAAAAAAGGCAATTTAGAGAGCAAGGCAGGCTAAGATCATCTTACTTATGTCAGCTCCATTAAGTTTTCATTAACACTCAGAATGAGGTTTCTCAAATCAGCATAATGCCAATAAGCATTGCTTTGAAAAAAGAAATCCTTAACTAATAAGATATCTGGTCTACATTTTGTCTGAATCGAGAGAGCCCAGTCATTTCAAAGCATCATAGAGGTCATTGCCAATTTTTCACTGAACAATAGCATCCCTTTTCTCATCAAGTGGTGAAATTGCCATGTTAGCTCTTCGCAGGGATCAGAACATGCTACAGGCTCTTTATGCTTTCCTGTGTAGTCATCACTAGGCATAACACGGACTCAGACATTGAGCATTATCATTTAGATTAGTAAAGTGTTGTGTGAATATTCTGAACATTTCCCATTTAATTATTATTTGGTATCATCCCATGAGTCAAGACTGTGTCAATCTCATTCCTCACTGCGAAACCTGTGCTGTGCTGTGTGGCGTGCAAGTGACCCTGTTCTCTCCTCCACATTATGTATAGTGCTAATCAACCAAAATTACTTAAAAAATGGTTATTGGGGTTGCGCGTGTGGCTCAAGGAGTAAGGCGCCGGCCCCATATACCAGGCAGCAGGTTCAAGCCCAGCAAAAAAAAAAAAAAAAAAGAAAGAAAAGAAAAGATTATTAACTGTTATAATAGAGTCCTGATGAGAGTACTGAAATTGCTTTTCCTAAAATGACCTCTGTTCCACCATTTACTTCTGTACTTGAGGAGTTAACAAGTTCCATACTCCTTCATGAGTCTATTCTTTTCTATTTTCACTGTTTTTATTCTTTGAATTTCTAGATCATATATCATCTTTCCTTAAATTAAATTATATGATGTATTTTAGCCCTTGTGTTTCTGTGGTAGAGAAGCATAAAGACATACAGAGAAATATACGAACACATTCACAAATGTTGGCTTTGCTTTAAATGTGATGTAACTCTGGACAAGTTCTCAGTTCTCTCATCTTGAAAAGCAGAGATCAAAAATCACTGCAATAGCAGCTGTCCATAGATCATTGTAAGCAATCAATGATACAAGTATCCATATCCTGGGGGTGTGGTAAATGCTAACAACATGGTAGTCCTCAATTCTTCTTCCTCCTATGTAGATGTTAAATTCCCGATGGGAGGGCAATGTCTAATGCCTCTAAACATATCACATCTCCTCATTCAACTAATAAAAATATGTTTGGACCAACTATGTACTAAGCAATGCATTGGGCAGCGTGACTGGAATCATGTGCAAATCAACTGTCCCTTCCCTTGCAGACTTCCAATTTAGCAGAAGATATAGACATGTAGGTTAATAAAAATGATCACACAGTTTTATAAACATTTAGAACATCAGGGAGTTCTCCATGCTATTAATAATAAACTAGAGGACATAAAGTAATTTGTTTCTAAACTTTTGCCAGAGAATAAAGAAATCATTGTTTAGGAGAGTGCCTCCTCTTCATCTGTGATCTTTGTATTTGTACTTATTTCCTTCGCATCTGTTAATATTGTGAATATTTTGGAATTCTATATAAAAATTTTGGAATTGAATTAATAGAGGCATATTATAGATAGAATCTAGATTCTTAATTTTGTTCCAATTATAAATGTTTCAAAGTATTTCTTTTTCTTTTCCTTTCTTTTTCTTTGTTTGGAGACAGAGTCTCACTTTCACCCTCTCTAGAGTGCTATAGTGTCACAGCTCACAGCAACCTCCGACTCTTGGGCTCAAGCAATTCTCTTGCGTTAGCCTCCTGAGTAGCTGGGACTATAGGCACTCGCCACAATGCCCAGCTGTTTTTAGAGATGGGTCTTGCTGTAGCTCAGGCTGGTCTTGAAGTTGTGAGCTCAGGTGATCCTCAGCCTCCTAGCATGCTGGGATTACAGGTGTGAGCCACTGTACCCAGCCAGTAGATGTTTCAAAGTAGTTCATGGTAAGAAATCTCATATTTAAGAGTTAATGTTTTAGAAGAGTTTTTAAGAGTTGTTTTGCCCTTTTTGCAATCTGAAGCTCTCTGATTGCCTGACTTCATTGTTGCTATCTCTATATTGAATCACACATCACTTAATGGCAGGGATGCCTTCCAAGAAAGTGATTTCATCTGAAGTGTACTTATATAAACCTAGATAGTATAGCCTGTTGCACAGGTAGGCTCTATGGTATAAACTACAAACCTGTCCAGCATGTGGCTGAACTAAATACTTGAAGGGAATTATAACAATTCAATAACAATGGTATTTATGGATCTAAACATATCTAAACACAGAAAAGTTATCATTAAAATACAATGTTATAATCTCATGGGACCTCAGTCATGTATTTGGTCCATAGTTGACTGAAACATCATTGTGCAGAGTATGACTACAAATATTGTTTGAATGTCTACTGTGGCTGAAAAACTTCACTAGGTGCCTAAGATGATTCTGTCTTAAAGACTGTTTATCACAGCTCAATTTACTATTGCCAAAACATGGAAACAACCTAAATGTCCACCAACCCAGGAATGGATTAACAAGCTATGGTATATGTATACCAGGGAATACCATTCAGTCATTAAAAAGGTAGAAACTTTACATCTTTTGTATTAACCTGGATGGAGATGGAACACATTCTTCTTAATAAAGCATCACAAGAATGGAGAAGCAAGAATCCAATGTACTCAATTATACTATGAAGGCAGGAGATGATCTAATACAAGGGATGGTGTAGGGGATTGAGGGTCTGAGAAGAGGGAAGAAGGGAGGATGATGGGGGGTCACTGGGTATGGCACACCTCTAGGGGGCGTGGCACAATTACAGGAGGGATTTTCCTAACAACCAATGTAACCTAATTCTTGGTACCCTTAATGAATCCCAAACAATGAAAAATAAACAAACAAATAAATAAATAGAATTTTGTGAGATAAAAACAATAATCATAATTTAAGTAGGAAATCAAAACGTGTGCATATATTAAGATTAATTGTAACGTAGAGTGAGTCTATATCTGTTAAAGGAAGCCTGAAAAGAACTAAAATCATGAGATAAAGTATAAAATTCTGTTTTCCATAAAAGCAGCAAAGATCTAACAAGGAATTGTAAGACTTTAATTAGGAGACAGGATTTAGAGAGGTGGGCACATCATTGCTTTGACTTTGAAGCTCTTTGCCAATCTAGATTAAATTAAGCTGTCAGACACAGCTCTAGGTTTAAAGAATTCACAGCACAGAAAGGAAAGGAAATAAAAGTCCATAGGCTGCCAAAGGTTGCCAAGACTGTAATAAATACTCAATGTTTGATCCCTCTCCTAGAAGACCAGATTTAGGCACCAGATTTACATGTGCTGTGGGGTAGACTGGTCAGTAGAAGCCAAGTGGAGCCAGAATGGATGCAACCAAAGTTCAACCAAAGCAGCTGTAAGAAGGGGAGAAATTTCAGCATGAAGCAGTGGACGCTACAGGGTGTTCCACCCAGAGGAGGGGTGTGAGAAGGGAGACTGGCAAGGAGAACCTCCATTGTTATAGTTGGGGTTTGAGCAGATGGATTTTATATAAGGTCGATGAGCCAAAGTGAACATATAACATAAATTAACTGTGAAGAAAAGGGTTATTCAATATGTGGAACTTACAAGCCATGTTTGTTAAAAAATTAATTTGGGTCTCACTTCCTTATCCTACTATTCTAGCTGTCCCAAAGGGTTAATTGCAAAACATCTAGCAATTACAGGAAAAAAAACATTTAAAAATAAAGACCAAAAAAAAAAAAAAAAGGAAAGAAAAGAAAAAATATCTCCCATAAACATGCTATGTATTTCTGTAACAGGGAAGATTTTCTACATTTAAAAAAGCAATGGCAAGTATCAAGATGAACTGCTCAACAGAAATAATACTATCAGAATCAACAACATTATTTAATGTTAAGTATTTTGAAAGGCAAAAAAGTTGGGAAAGAATTTGCAGTGAACACAAGTGAAAGTTAGTATTTTAATACACAAATAGCACATTAAATTTGAATTAAAATATTAAAATCCTAATAAGTATTGAACAATGGAGAGGTAATTAATAGAAAGGAAATTTAGATAGTATAGGAGAGGAATGTAACAATAAAATCATTTACAAAATATTTATTGAATATTCACTAAGCGCTAAGCACCATGCTGTATGTACTTTAAACATATTATTTCTTTTTTTTAATTGAGTTGTAAACACATAGATCATGTATACATTAATGCATTTATGCTGTACAATGTGCTGATTTTAAATACAATTTGGAATGCTTACATCAAACTAGTTAATATAGCCTTCACCTCATTTACTTTCATTTAATACCCACAATCCTAATAGCTAAGGTCTATTTTGAGCCTTAGTTTATAGATGAATAAATAGGCAGAGATAGGCCAAGAGGCATTAGGGATAAGCTTTGGATCCCAACTCCTTCTGTATTTATTGAACCTCACCTGTTATTCTTACTATTTTCATCAGAGAGTATTAATAAATATTTATTGTTCATGATAATATATAGAAACAACCTCAAACTCACTTCACTTTCATTGCATTACCTTTAGCAGCATCCAGCATATTAGAAAAGATGTGAACAAATGAACATCTCACATTATTGAATTAGAATACATTATTACTATCTAAGAATGTCAAGCTGTCTTATGCAATGGATAAAGTCTAGTGAAGATCACTCTAAAATTTCTATGGAAATTAGGCAAACATGTTAGTAAAAAATATAGAGTGGTTAACTACAAGAAAACTTCTGTTGTGTGTGGGTTGTATGTGTATATATGTGTATGTGGGTAAACTATTCATGTTTTATAAAGCATTTAAAACATTTTGTGTCCATGTTTTCTTTTTTATTTCTTTAAGGCCAAGAGTTTGATTTTCAATTAACTTTATAGATGTCTATATGCATTTAGAAGATTTAGTAAATGTATTTGATGGAAGATAAATTAAGAATATTTAGTTTATTGAAGCTGAGAAAAAAAAATAAGACTTGTAAACCAATTGATTCCAACATCTGTCATGTTTGGACAGAGTGTGTAAACCGCAGTTTGAATACCAATTGGGTTTTGGCTGGTGAACAAGTTCTTATTTCAGAAATGGTTTACCTCAAAAACATTTGGAGGATAAATGTTTTTTACCTTTTCCAAACATTTATGCTAATTCAAGCATGAGCAAGTTTAAATGCAGAAAGAAGGCTCCGGGAAAAGGAAGGATTGAAGCTACAAGTGAGAAAATTGGGTCCTATTATCCCAGCATGAAGCCTGGAGCATTTGCTTTCTCCTTTCCCATCATCACTCTTATCAAATCAGTCAACCAGTCTTACAAGTTCTTTGTCTACAAGCGCTCCCACATTTTCTCTGTTTCCTCCTATTTCTACTGCTAGCGTCCAAATGCAGGCTTTGACTTCTTACTCTTAGGCTATTATACTAATTTAATATTTCATTTCCTTGTTTCTGGTTTGTCTTACCTTCCATCTGTCTCTAATAGGCCACCAGACACATTTTTTTAAGGAATCACTGTCTCCGTATCACTCTCCTGCACAGAATTTTTATTGCCTGCTCATTGCCTCTAACTTTGAGCTCTTTAGCTGATGTTGGAGACTTCCATATCTGATTGACAACTCCACACACCTGGCCTAATTTGCCTGCTTTTCTGGCCTTGTTTTCAATATTCCTGGATGCTGAGACATAACCATTTACTGCCTCTTTTCTATTCTCCAAGTACATTTTACTTTTTTCTGATTGCACGATTTTTTTAGGTAATCATGAGTTCTTTCAAGGTTGATTTTCCATGTTTATAACATACAGTGTGAAGGGGAAGGGACTGTGAGAAAGTGCATCTGCTCTCAGGTCTACTTTCTGCACTTCCCCCTCCCACCCTCTTTATTTATTTATTTATTTATTTATTTATTTATTTTTTGAGACAGAGTCTCACTATGTTACCCTTGGTAGAGTGCTATGGCATCATAGCTCACAGCAACCTCAACCTCTTGGGCTTAAGTGATTCTTTTACCTCAGCCTCCCAAGTAGCTGGGACTGCAGGCGCCTGCCACAATGTCCAGCTAATTTTTCTTGCAATTGTCATTGTTTGTTTAGCTGGCCTAGGCCGGGTTTTAACCTGCCACCCTCAGTGTACATGGCTGGTGCTGTAACCACTGTGCTATGGGTGCCGAGCTTCTTCCACCCTCTTTAAACAGAATTTATTTCTCAGAACATTTTTAGGTTCACAGAATAACTAAGCAGAAAGAAAGAAGTTCCATATGCTCTCTATCTCCAAACACCCACGGACCTTCCACCGGCCACATCTCCCACCAGGGTGGAGGTTAGAACTCTCACGATGGGCTCTCTGTGGGGTGCAAAGCGAGGGAAGCAAGTAACATGGCCCAAAACAAGTACACGAGGCTCAGACCTGAGGAAGACAATGAGATAACTCCACATGCCAGGCTGTAGGCCTGAGAACCCACCTGGGGAGTTTGCCGGTGCAAGTCCTACAGACCAACGGCCAGAGAACCTAGAGTTCTGATATCCAAGAGCAGGAGAAGGATTGTCACAGTACCAAGGTTACCAGTATAATTTTAAGAGTTCAAAGATGGGCAGCACCCCACCCTTGAGCCAAGTTCAAGCTGACATGGTTGCAGCTGTCACACAGATGAGGAAGGATAAGGGAGCCCAAGATCTTGTATGCACACCTAGGACAACACCTACCACCGTGTTATAGGCAGCCGTGGGACTGAAAACTTGCCCACTCAAGCCATTGCTGCTATTAGCAACAGAAACACAGACTGATTATGTCCCAATGAGTGGCTGCACCACTGCTGCTGCAGCTGCTCACATCACATCAGCTACCCAGAGGTGTGAGAACCTGCCTACACATTTCGCCAACTGCTAGCTTCTGACTAACACACCTAGGGGTCCAAGAATCAGATGTGAAGACCCAATAACACTGGTGCCACTGTAAGCTGCTCTGGGCCTAAAACCAGGCACAATTAGCCCACTGCTACAACCATCAGATCCTGAGGTTCAGCTGGTGTACAAGTCCCTAGCAAAACTTCACCACAGCCTGAACTGATAACGATAGCTGAAGCCACTAAGAAATCACAGATAACAGTGACCCTATGTACTGCCAAAGAAATCACACAAAGATCTCACTACTGCAGGTGTTCCAAATCAAAGCCAAAATGTGCAAACAACATATATACATCTTTGGAAAAATTACTCTGCTGCAAAAGCAATTTCAAAAAATTGGAACAAACAATTGCTACAACAGATGAGCAGATATCAATGGAAGAATACAGAAAATATGAAACAACAAGGAAATATTATACCACCAAAGGATCACAATTGTCTATCAATAGATCCTAATTAGAAAGTATTCCTCCAAATGCCAGATAAAGAATCCAAAATATTGGGTGGTTGCCTGTGGCTCAAAGGAGTAGGGCACTGGCCCCATATACCAGAGGTGGTGGGTTCAAACCCAGCCCCGGCCAAATACTGCAAAAAAAAAAAAAAAAAAAGAATCCAAAATATTGATTTTAAGGAATATCAATGAAATATAAGAGAAATCTAAAAACTGACACAAAGAAATCAGAAACTCAATTGAGTATATAAATAATAAATTTACCAGGGAGATAAATATCTTAAAAAAAAAATCAAACAGAAAAATTTCCAGAATTGAAAAGTTCATTGAAGGAAATACAAACGCATTGGAAAGCTTCAATATTAAGCTAGACCAAGCAGAAGAAATAATCTCAGAACTTAAAAATAAACAAAGTAGCTCAGAACTTGAAGACAGATGTTTTGAAATAATCTAGAAAAAAATTTTAAAAAAGAATAAAAAAGAAGGAACAAAGTCTTTTTAACATCTGGGGCTACATAAAGCAAGCAAACTTAGAAAGTGTTCCTGAAGGGGAAGAGAAATCAAAAAGTTTAGAAGACTCACTTAAGGAAATAATTGAAGAAAACTTCCCCAGTTTTGGAGGAGAGTTACATCCTGACATATGATGCACAGAGATACTTAGGCAAACATATAGCAAAAATGACTTGACCATGGCATATTATCAGAATGACTGAAGTCAAAATGAAGGAAGGAATTTTGAAATTAGCAAGAGAAAAGCATCTAGTCACCTATAAAGAACCATCAGACTAACAGCAGACTTCTCAGCAGAAACCTTACAGGCCAGAAGAGAATGAGTTGGCATTTTAAAAGTGCTGAAAGAAAAAACCTTCAAAGATCTTACAACCTACCAGGATAAGCTTCATAAGCAAAGAAGAAATAAAGATTTTCCCAGATAAGCAAGGATTGTGGGAATTTGTCACCACTAGACTGGCCATACAGGAAATGCTCAAAGGAGTCTTAAATGCGGAAATGAAAGGTTGATGTTTCCCAACACAAAAATTGTAAAAATGTAAAACTCGCAGGTTATTATAAAAATTCATACAACAAAGGAAAAGAAAGGATCAAGTGGAAACATGAAAGAATTTCATCACACCCCAAAGACATAAAGACAGAGAAAAAGAAAGAATTTATAAAACAACTAGAAAAAATGAACAATAGGATAGCAACAAAGCCTCACATTTCAATATTTATCTTTAATGAAAATGGATTAAATACTCCACTTAAAAGATATAGATTGTCAGAATGAATAAAAAAGCAGTATCCAATTGTATGCTGTTTATAAGAAAGTAGTCTTATCCATATAGACATGTAGACTGAAAGTAATGGGCTAGGAAAAAATATATTTCATGCAAAAGAAAACGAAAAGTGAGCAGGAAAAGCTATACTTACATCTGGTAAAATAGACTTTAAATCAAAATCAGCAAAACAAGACAAAGAAGGTCATTATATAATGACAAAGGTATTAATTTGGCAGGAGGATATAATGGTCCTAAATAAGTATGCAGTCAACATCAGAGCACCCACATTCACAAAATAAATATTAGACCTAAAGAGAGAGATGCAGAAACACAATAGTAGGTGCTTTCGACACCCCACTCACAATATCAGATCACATATTAGGCTGCAAAACAAGTCTTAACAAATTTTACAAGAAGAATACCATGTCAAGTGTCATCTCACAATATCAAAACAAGGCTGCAAAACAAGTTTTAACAAATTTTACAAGAAGAATACCATGTCAAGTGTCATCTCAGGCCATAGTAGAATAATGCTAGAAATCAATCTGAAGAGTAACTTCAGAAACAAGGAAATTAAATAAAATATTCATGAAAGGTCACTGAGTCAATGAAGAAATTGAAGTGGGAAGTTAAAAACTTTTTGAAATGAATGAAATGAAAACACAAGATACCAAAACTTGTGGGATGGAGCAAAAGCAGTGTGAAGGGGGAAGCTTATAGCATTAAATACCTACACAAAAATGTGGAAAGATCACAAATTTATAGCCTAGCATCACACCTCAAGAAACTAGAAGAATGAAGAACAAATGAAACCCAACCTTAGTAGAAAATCAATAAATAATGCCAACCAAAGCAAAACTAAATGAAATAGAAAGTAAAAAAAAAAAAATAGTACAGAGGATAGGCAAAATTAAAGTTGGTACTTTGAAAAGATAAGCAAAATTGATAAACCACTAGCTAGACTAAGAAAAGAAGAGATAAGATCCAAGTAAACCTAACCAGAAATAAAAAAGGAGATAACTGATGACCTAGAAATACAAAAGATCACCACAGGCTTATTTATGAACAATTCTATGTTTACAAAACCTACAGGAAATGGATAAATTCCTAGAAACATACAACCTCTCAAGATTGAATCAGGAACAAATTGACCTCCTGAATAGACTAATAATGAGTAGTGAGAATGAATCAGTAAGAAAAAAATCTCACAACAATAACAAAAATAAAAAAGCCCAGGACTAGATTGATTCATACCTGAATTTTACCAAACACACAAAAAAGAAGAATGCAAATCCTCCTCAAAACTGGTTCAAAAAAGTCAAGGAGTTGAGAGTTCTGCCTAACTCATCACACTTATAGCAAAACCAGACAAGGACACAAGAAAAAGGGAAAACTTACATCAATATTGCTGATAAGCCTAGACACAAAATTCCTCAACAAAACACTAGCAAATTAAGTCCAACAGCATACTGTAATTGACTGGGTTTTAAACCAGGGATGCAAGATGGCTTAATACATTCAAATCGATAAATGTGATACATCACATACACAGAATTATGGACAAAACCATATGACTATCTCAATAGACATAGAAAGAGAATTCAATAAAATTCAGCATCCCTTTATGATAAAAATCCTCTACAAAGTAAAGAGCACAGAAAGAACTTACCTCAAAATAACAAAGGTCATATATGCCAAACCCATAGCCAATATCCTACTTAGTGAGGAAAAGTTGAAAGCATTCCTTCAGAACTGGAAAAATACAAGGATATTCACTTTCCACACTCTTACTCAACACACTATTGGAAACCTTCGTCACAGTAATCAGGCAAGAGGAAATAAATACAAAAGGAAACTCAAATTATCTCTGTTCACTGGTGATAGGATCTTATAAATAGAAAACCCTAAAGAATTTCACTAAAAAATTCATATATTTATTTATTTATTTGATTCTTCTCCTTCAACTCTTCCCCCAAATTCTTATATTTAATAAATGAATTCAGTAAAGTTTCAGGATACACAATAAGCATCTAGAAATAGTAGCATTTCTGGCTCTGTGCCTGTGGCTCAAAGGGCTAAGGCACCAGCCACATAAACCTGAGCTGGCGGGTCAATCCATTCCGGTCCCGCTAAACAACAATGACGGCTGCAACCAAAAAATGGACGGGTGTTCTGGCGCGCGCCTGTAGTCCCAGCTACTTGGGAGGCAGAGACAGGAGACTCGTTCAAGTCCAGGAGTTGGAGGTTGCTGTGAGCTGTGATGGCACAGCGCTCTATCCAGGGTGACAGCTTGAGGCTCTGTTTCAAAAGAAAAAAAAGAAATAGTAGCATTTTTACATAGCAATAACAATCTAGTTGAGAACCAAATCTGGAATGTAATCCAATTTACAATAGCTACAAAAGCATAAAACACCTAGGGATATTTTTAATATTTTAATATTTTTAACAAAAGAAGTGAAAGACAAGGAAAACTTCAAAACACTGGTGAAAGGAATTGTAGATGACATAAACAAATGAAGCAAAAAATCCTCTACTCATGGATAGGAACAATTTACATTATTAAAGTTACCATGTTGCCTAAAGCAATCCTTAGGTTTAATATTATTTCTATCAAAATATCATCATTATTTTTTTTCTGCTGAATTAGAAAAATAAATTCTAAAGCTTATATGGAGGCCAGGTGCAGTGGCTCATGCCTGTAATCCTAGCACTCTCGGAGGCCGAGGTGGGTAGATTGCTTGAGCTCATGAGTTGGAGACCAGCCTGAGCAAAAAGCAAGACCCCGTCTCTACTAAAAATAAAATAGAAAAACTGAGGGAAGGGGATTGCTTGAGCCCAAGAATTGGAGGTTGCTGTGAGCTATGACACCAAGGCATTCTACCCAGGATGACAGCTTGAAAGTCCATTTTTTAAAAAAAAAATTTAGATGGGATCATAAAAGAGCTAGATTAGCCCAATCAATCTTGAACCAAAATAACAAAGCTGGAGGCATCACATGGTCTGACTTCAAATTGTACAACAAGGCTTTTGTTAATAAAAACGGCATGGTACTAGCATAAAAATAGACATACAGATCAATGGAATAGGATAGAGAATCCAGAAATAAAGCCACATACTCATAGCCAAGTGATCTTTAACAAAGTTGACAAGAATATACGTTGGGTACTAACAGCCACCCTTTTCAATTAAAAGGGTTGGGAATATAGGATTGTCATTTGCAGAACAATAAAACTGGATCCTTATCTCTCACCAGACACAAAAGTTCACTTAAGAAGGATTAAATATTTAAATGTAAGACTATAAAACTTCTAGAAGAAATCCTAGGGAAAACTCCTCATGACTAAGGTCTCAAAAATTCAGGCAACAAAAACAAAAACAAAAATAGGACTTAAACTACAAAGATTCTATAAAGTAAAAGAAAGAATCAACATAGTGAACAGATAAACTGAAGAATGGAAGAAACTATTTGCAAATTATACATGTGACAGTGAGCTAGTATCCAGAATTTATAAGGAGCTTAAACAACAACTAAATAAACCCATTAAAAAGAGTGTTAAGGACATGAATAGACATTTTTCAAAAGAAGACAAACAAGTGGCCAACAAATACATAATATATGAAAAAGTTTTCAATGTTACTAATTATCATAGAAATGCAAATGAAAACCATGCTATGATGTCATCTTACATCAGTCAAAATGACTATCATTAAAATGACAATAACAGAAGTTGAGGAGGATGCAGAGGAACAAGAACTCCAATACACTATTGGTGGGAATGGAAATTGGTGCAACCTTTATGGAAAACAGTGTTGAAGATTTCTCAAATAATTAAAAATGGAACTATATACAACCCAATGATCCCACTACTGTTACCTACCCCTCTAAAAAACAAATCAATATGTAAAAGAGATACCTGCACATTTGTGCTTATTGCAGCATGATCTACAATATTAGTATAATCTCCTTGAACGTCTCCATCAGAGCTCTTGGGTGACCAGGTGACAACTGCAAAGACCCGGAATCAACCTAAGATTCCATCAATGAAAGACTGGATGATGAAAATGTGGTATACATACACAATGGAGTATGCTTCAGCCTTCAAAAAGAATGAAATCATGTCATTTGCAGAAACAGGGATGGAACTGGAGACAATTAAGTGGAACAACTCAGACACAGAAAGACAAATATTACATGTTCTTATATGTGGGAAGTAAAAACTGTCTACACAGGGAAGCAGAGTGTAGAGTAAGGACAAGGGCGACTCGGAGGAGTGTGGAGAATAGGAGGTTAAAGGATAGGTATAATGTGTGCTGTTCTAGGGACAGATGTCATGAAGGCTCTGATTTCACCACAGTGTAATATATAAATGTAGCAAATTGCCTTTGTAATTCATGAATATATGCAAATTCAATTAAATTAAAAAATAAAGAGGCTAGAAAAGAAAGAAATCACTTTCTGTGTTCTCACATAAGAAGAACATTGGTTCAAGTTTTTTGAGGCAGCAATTCAGTCACATCTTTAGGTTCCACTTCTAGTTCTAGTTCTTTGGATATTTCCATTACTTGTGTAGTTATTTCTTCCGTGAAGTCATGAATCTCTCAAAGTCATCTATGAAGGTTGAAATCAACTTCTTCAACATCCTGTTTATATTGACATTTTGACTTTGCTCCATGAATCATGAAGGTTCTTTTTTTCAATCCAAATATTCATAGAAGCTTTATTCACAATAGCCCCCAAATGGAAAGATGAATGTTCCTAATGGCATCTAGAACAGCCAGTCCTTTCCAGAAGGTTTTCAATTTACTTTGCTCAGCTCCATCAGAGGAATCACTACCTATCGCAGCTTTATTTTTCATTTTATTTATTTATTTATTTATTGAGACAAAGTCTCACTATGTAGCCCTCAGTAGAGTGCTGTGGTGTCACAGCTCACAGCAACCTCTGACTCTTGGGCTTAAGTGATTCTCTTGCCTCAGCCTCCTGAGTAGCTGGGACTACAGTCACCCACCACAACACCTAGCTTTTTTTGTTGTTGTTGCAGTTGTTATTGTTGTTTAGCAGGCCTGGGCTGGGTTCTATCCCACCTGCCTTGGTGTATGTGGCTTGCTCCCTACCCACTGAGCTATAGGCACTGCCTCGATGGGAGCTTAAGACTTAATGAAATGTATTTTCTAATTAATAAGACTTGAGGAGGCACTTGTAGCTCAGTGGGTAGGGTGCCAGCCACATACACTGGGGCTGGTGGGTTAGAGCCCCGCCTGAGTCTGCTAAACAACAGTGACAACTGCAGCAGCAACAACAACAACAAAAAATAGCTGGGCCTTGTGGTGGTCTCCTGTAGTCCCAGCTACTCAGGAGGCTGAGGCAAGAGAATAACTTAGTCCTAAGAATTTGAGGTTGCTGTGAGCTATGACACGACAGCACTCTACTGAGGGTGACATAGTGAGACTCTGTCTCAAAAAAATAAAATTAAGACTTGAAAGTCAAAATTAATTACTTCTTGACTCATGAGCCACAGAATCAATGTTTCATTGTTAGACATGAGCATAGCATTAATCTCCTTGAACACTCCATCAGAGCTCTTGGGGGACCCGGTGCATCACCAGTAGGAAGTGATATTTTGAAAAGAATCTTTTTTTCTGAGCAATGGGTCTCAACAGTAAAGCAAGTGACACACAGATGTGTGTCATATAAGCTTTGTTGTTCTGTCTATAGAGCACAGATAGAGAAGATTTAGTACAATTTTTAAGGATTCTAGAATTTGGTGGATGATAAATAATTATTGGCTTCGACTTAAGGACACCAGAGGCACTGGCCTTTAACAAGAGAGCTTTGAAGCTTTGCAGCCAGTCATTGACTTCTTTCTTCTAGCTATAAAAAGGTACTAGATGGCATCACTTTCAATGTAAGACTTTTATATCTATGTTGAAATCTGTTGTCTGGTGTAGCCACCTTCATTAATGATCTTAGCAAGAAATTTTCTATAACTTGCTCCTGTTTTTTTCCACCAGCATTTGCTGCTTCACCTTGTACTTTTATGTTGTAAAGATGACTTCGTTCCTTAAACCTCATCAACCAGCTGTACTGGCTTCCAAATTTCTTCTGCAGCTTCCTCATTTCTCTCAGTCTTCATAGAATTGAAGCCAATTACAGCCTTGCTCTGGATTAGGCTTTGGCTTAAAGAAATGTTCCGGGTTTAATCAGTTATCCAGAACACTAAAACTTTCTCATGTTAGCATAGGCTGTTTTCATTTATTATCATTCCTGTGTTCAGGAGAGTAGCCCTTTGAATTTCCTTCAAGAACTTTTCCTTTGCATTTACAACTTGGCTATTTGGCACAAGAGACTTAGCTTTTGGCCTATCTTGGCTTTCCACATGCCTTCTTCTTCAAGCTTAATCATTTCTAGCTTTTGATTTAATGTGAGTGATGTGTGACTCTCCCTTTCATTTGAACACTTGGAGGCCCTTGTAGTGTGATAATGGGCGTAATTTCAGTACTGTTGTGTGTCAGAGAATAGGGAAGCCCTGGGAGAGGGAGAGAAATGGCAAATGGGGCAGTGGAGCAGTCAGAACACATATGTTAATGAATCAAGTTTGTTCTCTTATTTGGGTGTTGAATGTGGCTCCTCAAAACAATTATAATAGTAACATCCAAGATTACAGATCACAGATCAACAGATATGATAATACTGGAAAAGGTTGAAAAATGTTGAGAATTGCCTCAACATGGAACTGAGATATGAACTGAGCATATGCTGTTGGAAAAATTGAACCAATAGACTTTCAGAGTGGCCATAGGTTTACAAACCTTCAGTTTGTAAAAGTGCAATATTTACAAAACACAATAAAGTGAAACATAATACAATGAGGTATAAAGGTATCTTCTTTCCGGTTACTTTACCAGAAATATACTTTACCATTATAAAATTATTGGCATTCTGTTTTAAAATTTGATTTTCATTCCCAGATCATTTTCCCTTTTTTAAATTTTATTTATTTATTTATTATTGGGGATTCATTGAGGGCACAAGAAACCAGGTTGTATTAATTGCATTTAGATCATTTTCCCTTTAACAGTCTCTTTTTTAGATCTGTCTGAAATAGTTTCATATTATAGAGATTTTTAAGGACTTAGGTATATAGTTTTACCTTGACATTCTGTATAAATGAAATACAGATTTACATCTGAAGAAAGCTAAAACAGAATAAAAACAGATCTATGTCATAATTATACTGAAAACTATAATACTTATCTGTGTTAGAGGACGTATGAAGCAAAGAAACTGGGATTAAACATGAAAACTGAAAATGCCACTGGAAAATATCTTTGCAATATTCTCCTTCTATAAGTACATATGCAAATTTGATTTGCAATGTAAACAGCAGAACTTTGGAACAAGGGAAAAAAAATAATAGGCACACACACACAATCGCTGATACATCAAAGACTGGAAAAGTCATGTGATTATTCTAATAAAATACAGTATCAACATAAAATAAGAGGTGGTTATGGACAATCCCCAGGTCAGAAAAAGATGAAAGCAATTCTCAAAGAAGGCTTTCATTTGGCCTTTCTATGTATATATTCATTGTGCCTCAATTTCAATAAAGTGCACATAAAAAGTGGAGCCAAAATTTGGCAGCATTCACTATTTGTCTTTCTGGGTCACCTTACAACTGATCTGTTGTTTTGATAGTCAACAGGAAACATTTAAATTTAACTAAACTTGGCAAATACACATACAGGATCTGTAGTTAAACGGAATTTGAATTGGGCTTGGTGCACCTTGCTTACTATTCTTGAACTTTATCTTCAAATGAGGAAAATATTTAGAGATTTTGCTGGATTCATTGATAAATACCAATGATGGAAATGACGGTAGAACACCAACTATGGGGCTCCACATTAAATTCGTGATAGAGGGCGGCTCCTGTGGCTCAGCGAGTAGGGCGCCGGCCCCATATACTGAAGGTGGCGGGTTCAAGCCCGGCTCGGCTGAACTGCAAAACAAAAAAATAGCCGGGCGCTGTGGCGGGCGCCTGTAGTCCCAGCTACTAGGGAGGCTGAGGCAAGAGAATCGCTTAAGCCCAAGAGCTGGAGGTTGCTGTGAGCAGTGTGACGCCACGGCACT
>CAUYON010063291.1:0-14015 GCA_963573935.1 Arctocebus calabarensis
TATATAGTGATCAAGAAAATGCCATGAAGGCTATCTGTAACAGTACGATCAAAACATTTCTGAATGTATATGAATCGTGCCCTATGATTGCACCAATGTACAGAATTATGATTCAATAAAATTATAAAAAAAAAGAAAAAAAATCTTTAATACCTTTAAAGGACACCCATGTCTAAATTCCTAGGACCTTAGTTCTTTAGGGTTGGACTAAATGGCTACAATCATTACTTACAAAAGGGCCTTGACCCTGATGGAGTTTACATTGAGAAATAATGTTTATAGTTTTGTTGTTATCTTTTAATTCCATTTTTCCTACAAACTTTTTGAAGTCCCCTCATGTATGTATGTTTGTATCATAATCCGGTTTATTAAATAAACATCTATGACCTATCCATTTTTCTCTATATTTATTACTTCTATGTAAACCACATCATGATCATCATTCCTCACTAGGCACACAGGAGCACAGCGCATGTAATTTCCCCAGCGCCTGACATGCCTCTTCATAGGTTACCAAGAAGACATGACAGGGCATAGATCTTTTGACTCCTCTACTGTGAGCTCCTGCCTAAATCAAGCTATACTGTTGGCATAACCTGAATCTTTTGCATAGAGTTCCTATTATTTTATTCAATGTATTTGTTTTAACTACAATGGTTGCACTTAGCATGTTGTATTATAATTAATGCTTATATTTTTGCTTTTCTTCTATGGAAGCTCTTTGTCATGGGGGAGTGTGATTTGCTGAATTAATCTCAGTACCTGACACACAGCATATGATCAGTGTTTATGACATGAATGCATAAAAACTGCCGTATTTTCTTTGAACTTTGAATTTTAATAAAATTTTTGAATAATTATCTAACTGAAAAAAGAGATGGCTGGGTAAAGTGAAACCAAGGTTGAAATTTAGAAGAAAGGGTGGGAGGTTATAGTAGAGTTATAGGAAAATACTGCACTGGTACTTACTACCAACAGTAAAGAAAAAATGGAATTGGAAGGCATGTCTGAATAATTTTGAATTTTAAAGTCTATGTGTTGTTGAAAAGATTAGATTCTTATTAATATTTCAAATGCTTCATTTTTTTTAAAAAAGTGTAAATTTTTGCTTTTTGCTCCATAGTCTTTGAATAGGAGCTTAAAAACAATTCAAGTAAAATTTTTCCTAGTCAAATTCATAGTCTAAAAGCACATCCAAAAAAACAAAACAAAACAGAACAGAGGACATTTAGCTTATTCATATAGCACTTCACCAAAGAGTTACATAATTTGTTCCATTTTTAAAAAATAATTAGGAAAGATATGTTAAACATTTTTTAAAAAGAAAAATGGCCTCTGGTGAATGTGGCCTCCCTTGGACCTTACGTCTGTGATATGTCTTTGTTGCTTCTGCCTGTGGAGGTCAAATGCATTTTTCCATCTCTAGGTTTGTCCTGGCATTCTGACATTCTTTTACCAGCACAGCTTAGGGAGTAATATTCTAGGACTTTTGAGATCAGAATGTAAGAGATGTTCAGTTTCTGCTGAACCATAGCCAACATGTAAAGAAGTCTAAAAAGAAGTCAAAGCTATCCTGCTATGGAGAAAGGCCGGATGGAGAGAAAGACCTTGGTGGAGAAGAAGCCACGTGGAGAAGGAGTGAAGGAAACGAAACCCCCAAGCAAAACAGGGAAAAGAGCAAACCAGCTACTAGCCAGACCACACCCATTTGTGCCAGCACAACACAGGTTGTGGACAGGTGAATGAAGCCACATGGAAAACTCTAGCCTTACTCATGTCAGCCTTTCCAGTGTGGCAGTGCAGAGCTGAGCTGGGCTCTACGAATCCTGCCCCCATTCCTGTCCCAAACAACTGTGAGCAAGAGCAGCTATTCCAAACTATTGGGTGGTGTTCTGGCTTGTGATGAAGCGATAAGTAACCAATACCGTTCCTCAATGATTATCATGGTTTTATATACCCTTCCAGGAATGGGTGTGGGTTGGTGGCACACTGATGTTCATACTTGCTATACAAGTTAAATATAGGTGTTCTGTAACTTCTGTTTTCTTAATCTAAATAATTATCTTATTTTTTAAATGAAAGCTGATATCTTGTGTAATGTGTGCACATAATAGTGTAACTCTTGTTGTATCAATAATATGTCATCTTATAAAAGTACTCTATACACAGAAGAGAGCAATTTATTTTATTTAAATAAACTGCCTTTCTCAAACATTTTACATAATAGTATATTGAATAAAATACATAAATAATGTGAGAATAATAATAACAAAGTGGTCACTCATGTGTGAATCATTTACATTATAGAACATAGTTGCTGTTGATTTTCTTGCATTCAGATTTTGTTATCTTAGTTTAAATGACATATCTAATTTTCATCATTGAAGCACAACCTATTTAAAAATTCAGGACTGTTATATTAACCACAATACAATTCCCCAACTCATCAATAGAAATAAATTGGAAAAAAATAGTTTGTATTAAGGCAAAGAGTAATACCAGTGACTTTCTAGAGTCATTGTAATTTTTTTTTTAAGAATAATTCCTCCCACTTTTTTCTTTCTTTTTAAAACTGCTTTAGTCATTATAATTTCTAAAGGACTGTGTGATGGATTTTCATCTTTGTAAAGATACACTGTGCTTCTGGAAAATATAGCTCAGGGTGCACAGAGGAAAGAAAAATCATAGGTTTTTCATTGTGTTTGTTTTGTGTTTTATCATATTTGACCATTGATAATTTTGTGTTTTAGTTCACTATTTTGGCTAGTTGTTTATAAGTGATGAGTGAAGTGTTAAATGTTGTTACTCAGGATTACTTGGGATTATCACTTAGATTTAATCGACCTCACTGAACATCACACGATCTGAAGATCAGACAATCTTTCATTTCTCCCTTTTACCAACAATGTCAGAGATAATCTCTTAATAAGTCAATTTAATTTAAAATCATAAGAAGATATAGAATATCTTATGGAAATGTTTTGTAAAAGATAATTTTAAAATGGCTCATTTTCTATAAAAAATTTAGAGATCCTTAATAGATTGTCTCTAGGGAGTCATAATTTTTCTTGAGTCCATTGCTTTCTATATGTTTGGGCATCATGGTGTCATTTTTATTTGATGTAAATTTTTGAGACAAATATAATCATAGATGAGGTCTGGAAAACCATCCAGTTGTTACTGTTAGGTTGGTTGCCAATCTTTATCATTCGTATAAAAATAAAAATTGCCGACTGGGTGCCTGTGGCTCAACGGACTAAGGCACCAGCCACATACACATGAGCTGGTGGGTTCGAATCCAGCCTGGGCCCGCCAAACAACAATGATGGCTGCAACCAAAAAATGGCTGGACGTTGTGGCGGGCGCCTGTAGTCCCAGCTACTTGGGAGGCGGAGGCAAGAGACTCACTGCAGCCCAGGAATTGGAGGTTGCTGTGAGCTGTGATGCCATGGCACTCTCTCCAGGGTGACAGCTTGAGGCTCTGTCTCAAAATAAAATAAAATAAAATAAAATAAAATAAAATAAAATAAAATAAATAAATAAAATAAAAATTTCGGCAGTGATGAAGGACACTCCAGTTAGATATGTAGTTATAATGTTCATATGCTTCCTATCTCCACAATATATACATAACCTCTATTTTGCTAATCATTTTATGCAAAACAAAATACAAACAACTCTCAACCCAAATCAAAGACCGAGGACATTAAATTTGAGACAGGAACAAATAAAATAAAAGCAATAAGTTGTATTCAACCCATTTTTGAGGGGTCCATGTTAGCATCAGTCACACATGAGGCCAGCACTCTTACTTCCTGAATTCTACATTAAACTAGATCAGGATCATTTTAAAACCAAGTCCAATTTAAACAACAATAATTAGATAATTGATAATACAAATACATGAAGTAGAATCTTCAAATGACTTTAAAGTCCCGTGCATATATAAAGAATGGACGAGATTCTGCAGGAGTTTTTGTCTAAAATGTCAGTGGAGTCCTCATGATACTCAGAAGAGGTTTCATGATTGGATCATCAACATTCCAACAAGTTCAGAGCATGGATTGTTTTCTTTTTATCTTTTCAATGGCAAAAAGAAAAGTGGCTCAAAACATCTATTTATCATCTTATTGATTCTGTGCATTACTGGACTGGGCCAGGCAGTCCTACTCCATGTGGTGTTTGATGGGATTGCTGCCCTCCGGACCTCGGGCTGGATGGGAAATTGTTTTCTCGCGAGGTGGGCAGGTCGCTGCTGCCTCTGGACTAGACGCTGCTCTGGGAGGTTGGTGAGAGCATTTCAGGTTTCTTCCACGTTGCTTCAGCACGAGGCTAGACTTGTTGGAGCTCGGGGCCTGAGTCTCCACAAAGGACAACCCAAGAGCTTAGAGAGGGAAGATGCGGAAGTTGCCAGTCCACTGAAGTCCTGCTGTCACTTAATTCAGGATGTCACTTCAGCCACAATCTGTAGGTCAAAGCAGCCTGTGTGGCCAGCCCAGACCCGAAGGATGGAGAAACAATTCCATTTCTTGGAGTGAGGAGTGACATCTCTGTACAGAAATGGAAGGAATTTGGGGACCACTTTTGAAGAATAACTATCAGACACTCATGTTATCAAGTCTCAACTTCTCCCTTACCAAATAAAAGTTTTACTTTTATTACTCATTTGCTTTAACCTTAAGGCAACCTTAATTAAGTTTGTCTTTGCTGAGCACCTACCATGTGCCAGACATACCTGGATGTTGTAAGAATTCAGCCTCACAGGTCACCTCTATAAAAATGCATAAAATGACAGGGATTGTACCTTTAAAGTGTTCTATTTAGAGCTCTCACTATCCCATTTGTAAAAAAAAAAAAAATTGGAGTTCTTAACAGTGACCTACATACTTCTGAAGTTTCCCTGGAAAGTTTCACTGATGCTCTAGGAAAACTCTACTCCTGTTCCTGTCTTCTCATTTTGTTATCGCACCCCTATGTTTGCCCCCAGGTTAACTTGTAGGTACACTTTTCTTCCTTGTTAATGACCACTGAAAATGTCACCATTCCATGTTTTTGTTCTCAACACAACTCATACCAGGAGGCAACATGTATCAAAAAAGGTAGCATTTAAGATAATACAAACATATATCACTATGAGAAAAATGTAGCATCAAACCATTACTAGCAGGGACTATTCCTAAATTACGCAGAACAAAAAATCTCGAATAAGATCACCTAACAGTCCGCATAGATCTTTACATGCAGAGTTCTAGCTCAAGTCACATCATAGGAAATATACATTAGCTCTGTGCCTGGAAAATAGGGTCCTCCTTTATTTTATTCACAGAGACAAAAGGAAGACTATTCCCTACCCCTGCTTCTGTAGAGTCCAAGTTCTAGCTCATTTCCTTCTACTCAAACTTCAGAATGATTGGCAGTGAGAATGTCCATTGCTTTAGAGTTTAACTCCCACTTTTTAACTCCTGCTTCTATGACTGTGATGTGGTCTGAGTCAAACGGTCAGCAAGATCAGAGTGAGTTCACAAATTTGTACCTTCCCTGAAATATCTCATTCTCACTCACCCATACACAAGTGAGACTTTAAGAGAAAATTAGGTCTGATTCTCTGTTCTGGCTCAATAACATCTAGGTAACTAATAAACAGTAAATAATTGCTTGAACCAAACCTCTCTCTGTCTCTCTGCTTATCTGGACCCCCACCACCCAATGCAACTCCAGAAACCACCACAAAGAGTGAGTGTATTTCAAGCAATGAGTTGTTCTAAATCCAGATTCTTGGAAAATGATACTCAACTAAAAATATTAAAGTAACTTTGACTTACATGAGTTTCCTAAGACAGCCATAACAAAGTACTGCAAACCAGGGGGCTTAGAACAACAGAAATTTATTCTCATAATTCCAGAACTCAGAGGTCTGAAATCAGTTTCCACCAGGTTTGTTCCTTCTGCAGCTGCTGAGGGACAATCTGTTCCCTGTTTGTCCTGTAGCGTCTGGTGGTTGCTGGCAATTCTTGGAGTTCCTTGACTTGGAGACTTGTCTCTCCAATCTCTGCCTTCACTTCCCATGCTTTTCTTTCCTGTATATCTCTGTATCCAAATGTCTCTTTTCTTGTAAAGACACATGTGATTCAAATAAATCCCACTCTAATTGAGTATGGCCTCAGTTTATCTAGATTATACCCCCTAAGACCCCATTTCCAAGCAAGGACTCATTCACAGGTTAGGACTTTAGCATATCTATCGGCAGAACACAACTCAACCCATGACTCAATATTTCTATCCACATAATCCTATTGCCTTATAAACATAATAAGCCATCCTATTCTAACATCCTAACAACCCACTTCACATTTATTCTAAATACATAACAATTTGAATTATTGCACTGAATTGGTACTTTAAAAAAAATAATTATTTGCCTAACATCTGTATGATTTAAAAGGTTGGATCACCCAAGTTGTTCCTCCCAGAATAAAAGAAAATCTGCCCCCAAGAAATATATCAGCAGCTAGTCAATAAGGCAGGAGATCTTTGTAACCTCCAATCTGGCAGTTCTCTAATTTGAAAAATCTTAAAATCCACTCTCCACTGGACACCAGTTTACAAGGATAAAATAAAGTAATAGAATGAGAAATCCCTTGGTGCCTTTAGGAAGAAACAGTGAAGTACAGAACCAGAATGCTTTCATCATTCTCTTTTCTACACTGCTGAATTTGTATTCTCCGTGGGAAGCCTCCTCTGGCTTCCTATGTTTTTTTAACATTCTTTGGCAAAGCCGAGCTTATCATTTTTATAACCCTTTCACATCTATTATTTCATTATTTCTAAGAGCAAACTTTAAAAGGACCTGGATATGGGAGCTGTTGCAGCATTAATGAGATAATTCTGCCCATGGAGAGGAGCCCTGCTGTGGACGCTCACCCTGAGCTGAGATGACCTGGGTAATTTTCCAGGTGATGGGACAGGACACAGAAATACCACAGAAATACCTCTCAAAGCCTAAGATGAGGAAGTATCCCTCATTGCTAGTGCAAGGACGTGGAAATTCAGACTATTGCCTCTTCCCCATGATTATTTAGAAAGATTTAAAATCAGACTGCTAAAACAGGCAGATTGTAATTCTAGACATGGGCACTGCTTGATCGGAGAGGATAGTGCCAATGAGTAATTGCTGAGAGTTCTGAGTGGATGGAATATTTCACCCAACACAGAAGATTGGTAAAGATTAAATCCCAAATTTACTTATTTTTTATTGCAAAATAATTTTAACATAAAATAACTGTAAGAAACTTACACAACAAACTCCACTGTGGAGATTTTCTTCAAATCCATTCACTGTTTTTCAATGTTTACAATCTCTCTTAAATTATACATTTTTAAGTTCGATATACTCAAATATATTATTCGTTTACTTTTTGATTAGTATTTTTGTGTCTTGTGTACAGAAATATTTTTCTATCTCAAAGCCACAAAAATATCCTCCTATATTTTTCTTAGGACTGTAATCCTTACTCTTTACCCATATAAATTAATACTTTATTTATGTCTGCGTAGTAAGGAAAGAAGAGAAAATTTAACCCAAAAGGGACAAGCAATTTTCCAAGGCACATATATCAAATAGTCCATGTTTTCCCATTTGACTTAAAGACAAAAAGGTACTGAAAAATTAAACAGATGATTTTTCTACGTCATTACAAATAGAAGGAAATTCATTAATGAGGGTCATCTCCAAGGAAAGAAAATGAGCCTGAGATTTTTAAAGAGGCGGGTAAATAAGAGAGTCATTGGGAGTCTTGGGGAGTCATAAGGGAGACTGCAGAAGGGTCTCACTTCAGGCTATACCAGGGTGTGTTTTGAGTTTAGGCATTTCCTGTAACATAAAAGTGTGGGAGGATTTCAGAAAACAAAAAGATGTGGGGGCTGCTTTCCTTAAAGATTGCTGCATTCTAATAATACACATCTCAGGTAAAATTCAACATTGGGCCTTATGACCAGACCTAGGCTACCTGGCGACTTTCCCACTGAACCTGTTTCTATGTTATCTTCCATTCAATCCAGGCATCACTGTCTCCCTTTCATAATTAGAATGACTTTTTTATTTTTATTTTGGCAATTTATTTTTTTGGGGGGGGCTGGTGCTGGGTTTATAATGGCTTTTTAATAATTTTTAATATCTTGTGATGTAAGAATAATAGCCTTGTTCTTATTCAAAGTTGTTTTGGCTATTATTTTTCATCAAGGTCCAAGGAAACCAGTTTTGACTATTCTTATTTATGACTAGAACTTGTATTTTAATTTGAGAATGCCAAGAATCTTACTGCATTAAGACTTTCCGTACATTAACTTGTTTTTTGTTACTATTGTCAAGTTTGCTGTCAAATATTTAAGCTAACTCCCCAATACAATGTGTTTTGTTTCATTTTTAATGAAGTACAGCAAAAAGCTAAATTTCCTTTAAAGATCTGCATATTGAGTATGTGATACTATTAACATCATACTCTCTATATAATTTTATTTTCTGTTTTCCTAATACTATAAAGTTTAAATAGACCAACATCATGGCATTACGTGGGTTTTCAATAATTACTTTTTTTTCATCCTAATAAGAATTTTGGCTGTGGTTTAATTCTTGGTTGTTATAAATAACATATTTTCACAATATGCATATCATCAATCTTGCTAACTTAGCTTAATTCATTAGGACAGAGGTCACCAAGCTACAGCTTCCTGCCTGCTTCTGTAAATAATATTTTACCAGAACACAGCCAGGCTCCTTTATGCTTTGTCTGTGACAGCTTGTATGTTGCAATAGCAGAATTGAAGAATGACGACAGTGACCTTGTGGCCTGCAAAGCCTAAAACATCAGTATTTGAAACATTACAGAAAAAAAACCTTCTGATTTCTACCTTTGGGTAAAATCCCACCCATGAAATTTCTTAGTCGAAGGATATGCATGATTTTGTAATATATAATGCACTATCAATTTTCTTTCTGAAGTTCTGAAGTTTACGGCAATATTGTATGAATGACTGTCTCAAAGCACAATTGCCAGGATTGAATAGTCAACCTTTCAACTTTTAGGAAATGACTTTTATTCTGCTTCACTAGTAGATTTTTCAAAAATGATGATACAGACTGTTTACTCATATGCTAAAAAATAAGCTGATAGTTCTTTTCTTATTGTTTTCCTGTGAGATTAGATGAAAAAAAGAATCTGTAAAAAACACACGGACATAGACTATCCCCCTGTAAGTCCTAAACACAAATGTAGTCACGTGCCACATCCAGACATTTTGGTCAGTGATGTGCCACCTACTGGACGTTGGTCCCATAAGATCATAATGAATCTGAAAAAGTCCTACTGCGTAGTGAGGATATAGTTTCCCACGAAAACGATGGTTTCAGTTCATTCGACTTTATTACTCCCATGAAACATTTCGATTATATCTCCACAAACACTATTTATTTGAAGATTTAATTGATTTCAACTAAAAATTGATATAAGTTAGGCACAGTGGCCCATGCCTATAACCCTAACACTCTGGGAGACTAAGGTGGGTGGATTGCTGACCTCACAGGTTTGAGACCAGCTTGAGTAAGAGGGAGACCATGTCTCTAAAAATAGCCAGGCATTGTGGTGGGCACTTATAGTCCCAGCTACTTGGGAGGCTGAGACAACAAAATGGTTTGAGCCCAAGAGTTTGAGGTTGCAGTGAACTGTGACGCCAGGGCACTCTACCAAGAGCGACAAGTGAGACTCTGTCTCAAAAAAAAAGTATATATGTATATATAAATAAAAATTGATATAATGACTTTGAGTTCAGCAATTGATTTCACCATATGGAAAACAATCTGGTAAATTTATTGTCTGGTGAGTGCAATTCAAAATAGTTAATTAATAGTACAATTAATTCTCAAATGCAGCTAACATAAGTTTTCTTTTTCGCTATCGCATCGCCCTTATGCAATCATCATAATGATTGTATACAGTTACAGAGAAAATAAAACTTCTTAGCCTAGCCATAGGCCTATGCCTGGCAGCCACTGTTCCTGAATAAACAGGAAGGGACAAAGGTAGGGCACAATGAATTAATTTTAATAATTTCTTTTCAATTGACTTGCATATATTATAATGGAATTGCCATTAGAGTTGATGCAAAATTACCCATTTTAATAAACAAACCATTTATTTTACCAAAGTTTAAAAGAGAATGTTGTTTAACAGAGATAAATTCTGAGGTGACATCTGCATTATATGATTTTTTTCTTTATTTTCCTTCTGCAGAATGATACCTCCTGCCTTCAATAAAGTAAACTACACATGTACATTAGTATTAGACACCATTGTTAATGTTATCATTTTAGGCAACCCCAAAATATTAGACTTTATGAAAGTACTTAAAGGATTTTAATGAAATGTTTAAAAGATAAATTTAGGAATTATATAAGGAGGCTGAATCGTACTTGTGAGAATTTTAAGTATTGAATTTAGAATAAACATTTTATTGTGAAGTATAAGAAATATGCACAATAAATATTTTATGGCAACTCATAAAGTCTATTATTATTTGTATGTCTGTAATACAATAGATTTGTTTCACAGGAGCCTTTATACAAAGTTATATTTTTCTTTTCATTTAAAATGCAGAGGGTTTTTAAAATACATCAATTTTATATCACATTCATGCTTCCCTGATACATGTCCTTAAAGGCCCTTCACAAAATCAGCATTTAAACTCTTAGCTAATGCAGAGAAATGTGATTTACTGGATATCCACCTTGATTGCTGTAGGAAAATGTTTACAGAGGTTTTACAGTATTAAAATTCCATCCAATTTCTTTTTACTGAACGGTAGCGAGAATGCAGAGAATAAAGAGGAATGGTGGAAGGTTCTGTATTTATAAACATACGACACGCTGATAAAATGGGGATGCCATTAATCTACTCTATTCATGTGTAAGTGTTAATTTTCTGATGATACATAAAGGAAATTATTGTAATTGTAGAGAAAGTTGGTTGTAGCCATCCTCAGGCTGAGTCAATAGTGAGCTCTATGGGTTGGAGTGGCCTGTTAGCAGAACACCGTAGATCAATAGTAAACATGGAACAAAAAAGAAACGTGGCAGTGCTTTTCTCTGTAATCATCTTTTATTTTGTCTTTTGTACTTTACTGAACTAATCTTGGCTTAAGCTCCAAATGTACTGAAAAGAATTTTTGAAAACAGGTGGTTGAGAAATTGACCCATGCTACTTATGTAGTTTAGTAATAAAGCTATCACTTAATTTATGAGATAATGTTCACTACTTTCGTTCTTTAAATTTTGTATTTTTCTTCTGTGTGTTTGTTTTTTTGGCTGCTTTCTGCCATACCATTCTTTTATATTTTTCCTATTAATTTTTAAACCATAAACCACTCTATCTTTCTCATCTTCACAAAAAACTCTTCTTCCTCTCGCTCCTGGTCATATCCTCTGTTCTCTTCTCCCACGGCTGTACTTTAACGTACTTACCTTGAGGAATTTTATCCATTTCCATGGTTTCAACTATCAACTCTTTGCAGGAAACTCTGACGTCTATAATTCTGGACAGCATTTCTTTCAAAATCCAGACCGATGATATCTGGTGCTTCTAAAACTTTCTGTTTTTCATACGAAAATAATCTGCAAATCAATCCTCTTCTTTTTTGCTCTCCTTTTCCTAAAACAATACATCTGTAAGAACAGCAAAAAGCTAATTCATCACTTAGAGTTCTGTGAATCTTCAGCTGGTACAGAGGAAGCAAAAGAGAAGTGAGAGAAGAGAGGCGTGGGTTTCCTGTAATAGGAGAAACAATCTCATCTCGAACATGAAAGAGAAGGCCCAGAAATATTCCAGGCACAGTGGAGAAGCACTGAATTCTGAAGGAATTTTGCTAGAACAGTCCTCGGTCAAGCAGCACCCTGGTTTTGGCTCTCTGTTGTTGGACCAGCAGAGAGAAAGGGATGAGGAAAGATGGGCCTTTCCTCTAAGAAGTATTAGTGAAGGGAGCAGAAGGGAATGAGCTTTTTGCCAAATACTCAAAACAAGGATAATAAAGCCGTTGGTAGACTCCACATGTTCATGACAAGGCCCTGGGAAATTTTCCCCATTTTATTTTGCTTTGTGCTGCTGTAAAACTACTTTGGTAGAAAAACTCCAATGGCCCCAGTGCACGCCATTCTTCTAAAGTCCATAATTACTTAAGCCCTGTCCTAGTAAAGTAGTCAAAATGCACACTTACTCACACTGAAAACTCTAGTTTTCTGTGGAAAACCAGAATAGATTGGAAAAAATGCAGAACTGTAGTAACCAAAACTGTACTGTACGAGACGTAAGTCAAAGTAGCTCATTTTTGTTAATTATTTATGCCATCTCCATAATTCTTCCAAAGACTGTTTTTAGAGAATGCCAATGCCATGCAGCTATTCAGCAAGGGAGAAACAAAACAAAACAGACAAAAAACAATGACCGAAGGCATCCTGGTCCTTTCTAAACTGTGTTTCTCCATGTTCTTTATGCTACCACGATCTATTTATTATACTTCTAAAATATTTCTGGGTTTCCTGCTGCTCCAAGCTTCCTCCTCTCTTGGTTCAGAACCTCATCATCGCCACCTGGGATTTTACAAGACTGAGTCCCTGGATCTTGAGATTGCACATTTCCACTTCACCCGTCCGCCTCTCTGTCAGCAGTCTTTCTTGAATATAAATTTCATTATTTCAGTGTTATCTGAGGGTTGCTAATATTTTCGTGTAGATTTTAACTGTTTGGGCTCTTTGACACCCTCTATGCCATGGCTTATGACTTGCCTTGCCCTTCAGTTTCTCTGAGTACCTTCCAGAATACAACACGCATTAGGCTTCCCAAGTTTGAACACAGTTTTATTCTTCCTGGAGTAGCCACCCTCACCAACACCCTGCATATTCTAACCTATTTGCATTTCAACAATTTGCTCATCTACCACATAGAGAAAGAGGGCTTTATTTAGCCCTCCCCTCTTGCCTTCTTTCTCTGTTGGTCCAGGTAGAAGGAAAGTTATTTTGTCTCCACCCAATTCTTTGTTATTACCCTAAACCAAACTAGTCTTTCATACCTACAAAGATGCTACATGTATATTTGATTACCTATCTCTCCACCCTTATTATGTATCACTATTTTTTGGAAAAAGGAAAAAGTTTTATATTTTTTGTGTACCTAGCAAACAGCATATGAAGTAGATGCCTGTTATTTGTTTTATAAGTTTTGCAAGTATTAAAACATATAATACAATTTAGGATGTTCATTATTCTAACACAAATCTTGAAATAATTACAAGTGTCTTTATAGATATTTTAAAACTTTAAAAGTAGGGTGGGAGTTTTATAAATTTCTTGAAATTTGTACTTACTTTTACATTTTTAAATTTAGAATTAAAAATTCTGCCTATATTTAAAACTATTCTTTGTATATTATTTGGAGCTAAATTGTATGTGCTATACTACATATTGTTTCTCTGGCCATTCTATGCGTGTGCATTACATTTCTCTTTTATTCATTTTGTACTAAATCGTAGTTGTGTACATAAATGCAATTATGGGGTACAATGTGCTGGTTTTTTGTACAATTTGAAATATTTTCATCGAACTGGTTGACATAGCTTTCATGGCATTTTCTTAGTTATTGTGTGCAAACATTTATATTCTGCATTTAGTAAGTTTCACCTGTACCCTTTTAAGTTGCAGGGTACTTAAGTGTGGACCCACCAATTACTCTCCCTCTGCCCATCCTTCCCCCTTCCCTCCCCTCCCTTGTCCCTTTCCCCATGTTCTTATGCTGTAATGGGATATAGCTTTCATATGGAAGCTATAAATTAATTTCATAGTAGGGCTGAGTACATTGGATACTTTTTCTTCCATTCTTGGGATACTTTGCTAAGAAGAATATTTTCCAGCTCCATCCATGTAAGCATGAAAGAGGTAAAGTCTCCATCTTTCTTTAAGGCTGCTTAATATTCCA
>CAUYON010063293.1:0-13786 GCA_963573935.1 Arctocebus calabarensis
CTAAAACAAAAAAACATGTCAGCAGGGCCTATGGTGGTTCCATGTGTGCTAAATGTGTTCGTGACAGGATCAAGCGTGCTTTCCTTATTGAGGAGCAGAAAATCGTTGTGAAAGTGTTGAAGGCACAAGCACAAAGTCAGAAAGCTAAATAAGAAAATGAAGCTTTTTTTGAGTAATAAAAATTAAGAATGAAAAAAAAGACTTATGATGGAATATTATGGCATACAAATAAACAAAATAACCTAGATGAAATATTTCTAGAAATGCACAAACTATCAAAAATGGCAGAAAATCGGCTCGGCGCCTGTAGCTCAACAGGCTAAGGTGCCAGCCACGTACACCTGAGCTGGCGGATTCGAATCCAGCCTGGGCCCACCAAACAACGATGACGGCTGCAACAACAACAAAAAAGGCCAGGCATTGTGGCAGGCACCTGTAGTCCCAGCCACTTGGGAGGCTGAGGCAAGAGACTCGCTTGAGCCCAGGAATTAGAGGTTGCTATGAGCTGTGATGCCACAGCTCTCTATCCAGGGTGACAGCTTGAGGCTCTGTCTCAAAAAAAAAAAAAAAAAAATGGGCGGCATCTGTGGCTCATCGAATAGGGCGCCGGCCCCATATACTGAGGGTGGCAGGTTCGAACTCGGCCCGCCAAACTGAAAAAAACAAAAACAAAAATGTAGCCGGGCGTTGTGGTGGGCACCTGTAGTCCTAGCTACTTGGGAGGCTGAGGCAAGAGAATCGTCTACGCCCAGGAGTTAGAGGTGGCTGTGAGCTGTGTGATGCCACGACACTCTACCGAGGGCGATAAAGTGAGACTGTCTCCACCAAAAAAAAAAAAAAAAAAAAAATTACTGAAAATCAAAATCTGAAAAATCCTACCACAAGTAAGAGATTGAGTTAGGAATCAAAAACATTCCAATAAAGAAAAGTCAAGAGAAGATGGCTACACTGGTGAATTCTACCAAACTTTTAAAGAAGTAACACCAATTTTTCTCAAACATACCCCCAAAAAGAAGAGGAGGGGACACTTTTTAACTCATTCTATGAGGCCAGTATTACACCGATACCAAAACCAGACACAAATATCATAAAGAAAGTCAAATGCAGAATAGTATTTGTTATGAATATAGGTATAAATTCCTCAATGAAATGGTAGAAAACCTAATCCAGCAACATGTAAAAATGTTATACACCATGACCACGTGGGATTTACCCCAGGAATGCAAACTTGGTTCAAGATCCAAACCAAGTCAATGTAACACACCATACTAACAGAACAAAGCGGAGGAAAAAAGTGGTCATCTCAATTGATACAGAAAAAGAATTTATTAAAAACAAAATTCAAGAGCAGGGCCCGTAGTGCAGTGGTTACAGTGCCAACCACATGCACCGAGGGTGGCGGTTTTGAACCCAGTGCAGGCCAGCTAAACATCAATGACAACTGCAACAAAAAAATAACTGAGTGTTGTGGCGGACGCCTGTAGTCCTAGCTACTTGAGAGGCTGAGACAAGAGAATCGCTTAAGCCCAAAAGAGTTTGAGGTAGCTGTGAGCTGTGATGCCACAGCACTCTACCAAGGGTGACATAGTGAGACCCTGTCTCAAAAAACTAAAAAAAAAAAAAAAAAATTCAATATCTTCTGCTAATAGAAATATTTGGAAAACTAGAAATAGAAGGAAACTTTCTTAACCTGATGAAGACCATGTATAAGAAATCCACAGGGGTTTCATATTTAATTACAAAAGACTGAAAACTGGCATGGTGCCCATAGCTCAGTGAGTAGGGCTCCGGCCACATACACCAAGGCTGGCAGGTTCAAGCCCAGCCCAGGCCTACTAAACAACAATGACGACTGCAACCAAAATATAGCCAGGCATTGTGGCAGGCACCTGTAGTCTCAGCTAGTTGGGAGGCTGAGGCCAGAGAATCACTTAAGTCTGAGAGTTTGAGGTTGCTGTGAGCTCTGATGCCACAGTACTCTACCGAGGGCAACAGCTTGAGACTCTGTCTCAAAAAAAAAAAAAGACTAAAAATTTTCCCCTCTAAGATCAGAAACAAGACAAGCCCATCTACTCTCTCTTCTATTTAACACTGTATGGTGGTTCTAGGCAGGACCATAAAGCAAGAAAAAGACATAAAGGCATGCTCCTAATTGGAAAAGAAGAAGTAAAGCTCTGCTTACAGATGATATGATGTTATATTAAAAGATAACAGAAAAACCAGCTCAGCAATGTAGCAGGATATAAAGTTAGTATTTAGGCTCGGCGCCTGTAGCTCAACAGGCTAAGGCGCCAGCCACGTACACCTGAGCTGGCAGATTCAAATCCAGCCCAAACTGCTAAACAACAATGATGGCAGAAACCAAAAAAATGGCCCGGCGTTGTGGCGGGCACCTGTAGTCCTAGCTACTTGGGAGGTGGAGGCAGGAGACTCTCTTGAGCCCAGGATTTGGAGTTTGCTGTGAGCTGTGATGCCACAGCACTCTATCCAGGATGACAGCTTGAGGCTCTGTCTCAAAATAAAAAAAAATAAAGTTAATATTTAAAAAAATAGGCTCGGCGCCTGTGGCTCAGCGGGCTAAGGCGCCAGCCACGTACACTTGAGCTGGCGGGTTCGAATCCAGCCTGGGCCTGCCAAACAATAATGAAGGCTGCAACCAAAAAATGGCCAGGCATTGTGGCGGGCGCCTGTGGTCCCAGCTACTTGAGAGGCGGAGGCAAGAGACTCGCTTGAGCCCAGGAGCTGTGATGCCACGGCACTCTATCCAGGGGTGATAGCTTGAGGCTCTGTCTCAAAAATAAATAAATAAGTAAATAATAATAAAAAATAGTTGTTTTTCAATACACTAGCAATGAATAACCTCAAAATGAAATTTTAAAACTTTATTTTGGAGACTATGGTGGCTCACAACTCTACTCCTAGCAGAGCAGGAAGATTGCTTAAGGCCAGGCGCCTGAGACCAGCCCGAGCAACATAGCAAAACTATACCTCTACACAAAATAGAAATAAAATAGCCGTCTGTGGTGGCTGGTGCCTGTAGGCCCAATAGAATATTATTTCCCTATAAAGAGGAATGAAATTGTGCTCGCTTTGGCAGCACATATACTAAAATTGGAACGATACAGAGAAGATTAGCACGGCCCCTGTGCAAGGATGACATGCTAATTCATGAAGGGTTCCATATTTAAAAAAAAAAAAAAGGAGGGCTCAGCGCCTATGGCTCAATAGGCTAAGGCGCTAGCCACGTACACCTGAGCTGGCAGGTTCAAATCCAGCCCGGGCCCACCAAACAACAATGACAGCTGCAACCCCAAAAAATGGCCGGGTGTTGTGGTGGGCGCTTGTAGTCCTAGCGACTTGGGAGGCGGAGGCAGGAGACTCGCATGAGCCCAGGATGTGGAGGTTGCTGTGAGCTGTGATGCCATGGCCCTCTGACCAGGGTGACAGCTTGAGGCTCTGTCTCAAAAAGAAAAAAAGAGGAATGAAATTTTGATATTTTCTACAATGTGGATGAACCTCAAAAATATTATACTAACTGAAAAAAGCTAGACACAAAAGGCCTATATAATTCTATTAATATGATATATCCAGAATAGGCAAATCTGTAGGGACAGAAAGTAGATTAGTGGCTGCCGGGGTGGGAAAATGAAATGTGTTGTGAAATGATTGCTCAAGGAGTATTTGATTTCCAAAAGGAGTGACGATAGTAGTGATGGTTGAACAATGTTGTGGATGTACTAAATGCCACTTAGTTCTATACATTAAAATGGTTTAAATGGCCAATTTTATGTTATGTGTATTTAACCACAATTTTTAAAAGTCATCAGGAAAAAATAAATAGGCCACAGATTTATAAGAAAATACTCGCAAAATATATATCTGATAAAGGACTTGTATCCAGGATATATAAATAACTCCTGCAAATCAATAATTTAAAAACAACCCAATTTTTTTAAAAATGGCAAAACTCCTAAACATCATACTTCTCAGACGAAGTTTTATAAATGATAACAAGCTCAAGATCATTGGTTGCCAGCACCTTGATCTTGGACTTTCTGACCTCCAGAACTGTGAGAAATGAGTCTGTGGTTTAAGCCACCTAGTCTATTGTATTTTGTTATGGCAAATCAAGCAGACTAAGGCAACGGCTTGTTGAAACTCATCAAATTATACACTTGAAATTCGGGTACCTTACTATATTAAATTTTGTTTTAAGGCAGTATAAAGAAATGTTGAGCGCTGGTCATACACAAATTTAACATTTGTGAAACTATTCTCTTCTATTCTAGGTTTAAGCAAATGTAATCTCAGCATTTTGGGAGGCCGAGGAGGGAGGATTACTTGAGGCTAGGAGTTCAAGACCAACCTGGGCAATGTGGCAAGACCCTATCTCTTAAAAAAATAATAATGTAAATAATTAGCTGGGCATAGTGGCACAGACCTGTATAGTCCTTGCTACGTGGGAGGCTTGCTTGAGTTCCAGGCTGCAGTGAGCTAAGTTCACACCACCACATTCCAGACTGGATGACACAGCAAGACCCTCTTTCTAAAAAATTAAAATAAAAAAAAAATGAAGCCAGATTTTACACTGTCCATGGAAGAATATAAGATTATTGAATTGGAGCTGGATGTGCTCACACTAATAGAAGTGTGCGTGCCTCTGTGTGTGTGTGTCTGTGTGTGTGTGTAGAGGTATAAAATGTATAGGGCAAAATTTAAACAAGTGGTGAATCTAGGTTTAAAAAAATTATAAGGGAGTTCATTGTACAACTCTTGCAACTTTTCTGTCAGTTTAAATTTATTTTTAAATAAAATGTCTTAAGAAACAAAAAATTTTTTTTAAAGTGAATTGACAAAGCCAGCTTACAGGGACGCAGAGAGCAGAGATATTTGGGGGAGTCGCCCACCCCAGCATGCTTAGGAACGAAAGCCCACTTTACACGTACAGACGTGTGAGTGCACGCACACTCTATTACCCTGCCCAGAATCAGCTAGGAATGCCACGTGGATTTTCCCATTTGGAAGAGGCAGCAGTGGCCTGGCAGGAAGAAAAGAGGCCAGGCTAGGAGCCAGGACACCTGGGCCCTCGTTCCAGCTTTGCCACAGCCTGTGAAGGACAGCCCCAGTGCTCTGGACGTCCTGTCCACACCGTGAGGTGGCCAAGATCTCCAGCCACTCTGTTTTCACCACTCTGGACAGTCCCAAAGCCAGAATGGGGCTCGCCAGCCGCTCAAAGACCCGCTGCAGCCCCCCGGGGGTTTTCACTTTCCAAGAACTAATCTCTCCGCCTGCACTGGCCGCCTCTTGGACCATCAGCCTCTCAGCACTCTGCCTGCCTTGTCCCACAGCCAGTCTCAAGCTCGTGATGTGATTTTCCAGCCTGAGGCATCTCCTTACTTTTGGAGCCTCTGGTTCCTACTCTTCCCTGCCACAGACTGAAACAACCCCTGCCCCCAGCTTGCAAAAGTGCAGCAGCAACAGCAGCCAGGGCCCTGTTCTGCCCAGACCTCCAGAGTGCTGGCCACAGAGAGGGCCATGACTTCAGGACCCAGTGCTGCCCATGCTTCCTGGACTGACTCGGGCAGACAGGACTCACCTGCTGGCCTCATCTGCCCACATCCCACTGTCTGCTTTGGAGTCGTGGAGTCTTCCTCTGTGGACTGCAGCCTCCCCGGGCCAGAGAGAAAGTTCTTTCCTTCAGCACCTTCTGGTGGAGAGTTCTGAGTCAGGGTGCACACACAGACCCGGAGAGCTTATAGTCCCACTACATAGGGATGAATCATCGTGCACAAGGAAAGCCTGTAGGAAAAGCAGGGATACTAGCATCTCCTAGGCCAAAGGAGAGGAGAAAGGAGTTTCAACCAATGGCAACAGGAAGACATCAGTGTGACTGCTGAGCAGGGGCCAGCGTGCTGCGCCTCTCAGGCTGAGACGGAATCACTTTCCTCCTAGGAGGCCTTGATGAGTTGAAGCATTAGGGCCTTTTGGCACATCTCTCTGACAAAGCTGCCCTGTCTAGAGCAGAGGGGTGGCGGGGAGCGTGGGCCACCACCCGAGCCTGGGTACAGACTGAGCTGTGGCTGGCTCTAGCCCTCTATGGGGGCCCAGCCACAGGAGGGGTCTTATGACTCAGTCACCCTGCCAAGCACACTTCTTCTGTGACCTGTCCCCAGTGACACATCTTTTTTTTTAATTACTTCATTAAGATATAAGTTAAATACCATAAAACTCACCCATTTACTATGTCCAATTCAATGGTTTTTAGTGCAACTCAAAAATATGTGTAAAGTCCATTTTAGACCATTTTCATCACCTCAGAGGGAAAGCCCAAAGCCTTTGGCCCCGGCCCCCCTCACTCGCTCCCAGCCCTCCACTAGCCCTGAGCCAGCATCAGGCTGCTTCCAGCCTCTGCATTAGGGCAGTCTCTGCCTCCCTATGACAGGACTGACTGTTGTCCCAGTGCCCCAGGTGCTGGCTAAGCCCATTATGCCACCAGCAGGGTTAGAGCTCCCAGGCCCACCTCAAACCTAGCCTGCCCTGGAAGACCAGCTTTGTTCCCTGCTCCACTTCTGGGACAGCTTCTGTCACCCACAGCTTCTCCTGCCCAGCTGGCCCAGCCCTTTCTCTACAGTTGCAGACAGCAAGTGTTTGTCTGTTCCTCTGCCTACTGCAGGCTCCAGTTCTCAGGCACAGGAGAACCCCCAAACCCCAGGGTCAGACCCCATGACCCTCAACTTAGGATCTGCTTCTGCCCACCCTGTCTCAGGGCCAGGTCTCAGAAACTTTAGCCACCAGCCAAAGCTTGCACTTCCTCTCTCCCTCTCTCGGGGAAGGACTCAGCCAGTCTCCACCTTCTCGTGCCCATCTCCAACCCCCAGATCCACCCAGACACTTCCAGAGGTTTGGGGGGTATCCCCATCTCAGAAGCACAGGTACCCACCAGCAGGTAGAGAGGATGTTACTGCTGTCAGCCCTCATCTCCTCCCTTTCTTTTATTTATTTTATTTTATTTTTTGCAGTTTTCAGCTGGGGCTGGGTTTGAACCTGCCACCTCCGGCATATGGGGCTGGTGCTCTACTCCTTTGAGCCACAGGTGCTCTCCCTTTCTTTTATTAATAGTGGCAGAATTCTTCCTATGGAGACTCCTTTGATCTGGCTTAGAGGGCCAGCCCTTCCTTGTGCCCCTCACAGAGGCAGATATGTGACGCAGGCCTAGGGGAGATGCGTGCGGAGAGACAGGAAATAGAAGATACGGTGCCAATGAATGGTTCATTAGGGATAGAAAACATCACAGTGACTGGTTTGGGATGGGCACATGACCCCGGAAGGGGCACTTAGTCCTCTCTGAGGTTTGATGCATGACAGCTGGAAGGAAGAGAGTCTTCCCTTCTGTGTTGAGAACTTTGAAGATAATGCCCAAGGTGGCCACAGCCAGCCTTCCCAGCCCATGGGGAGAGCGTGTCTGAGACACATGTTCAGGGGCAGAGCTGAAGGCCAGAGAGAGAGAAGCGCAGTGCTCCCATACCTGGCCACACTACCCAGGCCAGTAAATTCCCTTTATTACTTAAGTCAGATGGAGTTGAGGGTCAATTGCTTGTGACTGATTCCAGCTGAGCAACACAGGGGAAGGGATTCCAGTATCAGATAGGAAATCGGGCCAGGTGGACTTCAAGATCCCTTCCAGACAAGCCCCCCCAGGATGTCATCCCCAGCCCCCTCCTCTTCCTGCTCTGTTCTCTCCCCAGCCAGCCCATCTGCCCAGCTTTAGTGACCTTGATAGTACGCTGATGACGCCAAGCGTCTCCTACAGCCGATAAGCTTCATGAGCACTTCCCTGCCCTTTCTTTGATGTGCTCTGCCTTCCGACAACCAGACGACCAGCACAGCGGCCCTGTCAGGAGGACTAACCTTGGGCTACCTTGCTTTCCTGAACCTGCGGTGAGCCAGCCAGGGAAAAGTCCCTGACCACCCACTGACGCCTGCAGGTGCAGGAAATATTACTTGCCCCAGGTCAGGAAGCATCATGTACACTGCAGAATGCCTCCTGAGGTTGGGGGGAACTGCAATCACACTTGGGCTTACCTTCCTCCCCTTCCTGTCCTCTGTCCCTCACGCCCTATTCAGCTCCCCTGGGAGCACTTCCTTAATAAATAATTTGCATAGAAATTGGCAACTCAAGGTCTACTTCGGAGAAACCTAACTTCAGGTGACTTGCAGTCTACACCCTGCTTTGAACTGCACCTGTATATGTATACCCAGCTTCCTCTCAACACACCCGTGGCTGCCTCATCTCAGACTCTGTAAACCCCCAATTAAGGTCAGCCTTTCTGTCCCACGCCTGCTCTTCCTTGTTCCCTAGCTACCCCATCTCTTGATCACAAAATATGGGCATCATCCTCAACCCTCCCTGTGCAGCATCCACAGTGGTCACCACCTCCGGAGAGTCCACCTCCCTCTACCCCCACAGTTAATTCGTTGCTACCCGGCTGCTTGCTTTAAGGAGCACCTCACAGCCCAACGCTGGCCGCAAAATTTCTCCACTTAACCGCCCTCTACAGCTCCCCCTTGTCTTTAAGATAAGAAATTCCTCAGGATCTGACCAATGCCTGCCTGGGGGCTCTGCTTCTGGCTGTCATGGGAGTGACGGGAGTGACACGGACCCTGCCCCTGCCTGGGCGTGCCACTCAGGAAATACCCTTCCCAAGCCCAGTCCTCTCCCTGCCGCCTGGCGCACCAGGCTGCCATTTCTCCTTCATTTTCAAAAATGAATTTTCATAATTCAATTATTTAGAATTTTTCTGGCACTCGGTTTTATAGTCTGATTGCTGCGCTCCGTCTACCAGTGGGTGTTTATATTTTGACGGTTTCTAGCTGGGCTTTAGGCGATCTAATGTTTCAGTTGTTTTCTCATTTCAGTGATCAGATGTGTCCTCTTGTGTCCTCTGGTTGTGTCTCCTTGGACCTCCTTTCAGAGCCCTCATGTCTGGCAACCGGCTTCCTGGGTAACTTCAAGAGCCCATCTGGATGTCTTTAGACTGGGAGCAGGCGGGAATCACTCCACGGGGTCAGCACTGCCACTTCTTCTGCCTGAGCTCCTGCAGGCCATCCATGCCCCAGGGGGCAGTGCTCCTGGGCCTGCTTCCACCTTGACACTCCTAACTCTAACCCCCTGGGCACCTGCCTGCGACCACACCTTCCCAGCTCAACCACCCTTGTCTGGCAAGAAGTAGGACTTTCCCACAGGAAACCTGCATCAAACCAGAAACAGAAAGCAGCAACACGACCGAGGGCTTTTTATAGTCCACAAAGTGCTTTCACGTGCACGAATGCCATTCGCGTCCCATAAGAAGTCTGGAGGGGTGGGCGAGATTGTAACCATCCCGCTCATGAATGAGGAACTTGGGGCCAGCTCAGCATGCAGGGCACCTTCCCATCTCCACGAGACCACGGCGGCACGGTAGGGGCTTGAACTCAGACCTTTGGCCTCCAATGCTGCACTTTTTCTGAAACAAACAGACATAACTATAACCAGGTGTGCGTGGGACATGCTGAATGGTACAGAGTTCAACAGCGACAGGACATCCACAGGGGTTGTGGGGTCTGGGGAGTTTCCTGCAGGGGTGGTCCAGAAAAGCAGAGACATCATGACTGCTAACCTTTTTGAATTCCCTCCTGTCTAGGCCTCCTCCCACTTCACACAGAGGCTCACTTTCATACTCCCCATTTTACCAACCAAGAGCCTCAGAGATGTAAGGACTTGGCCAAGGTCACCCGGGCAGTGAAGGGAGAGCCAGTGCGTGAGCTGAGCAGGCCTGGAGTAAATGGGTCTTCTCAGCCCCACTAGGTGACCCCTAGGAGACCACTGGGAGGTGAAGGGGCCTCCTGTGTCAGGCTGCAGAGCACAGACTTTGTAAATGAGGGGCAGCCTGCATTGTCTGCGATCCCACTGCAAGTGTGGCTTTGGTAGGCCCATCTGTACCCTCTGTGATCAACAGAGGATGGACAAATGGACAGGGAGTGGGGCTTTGGAGAGCCCAGCAGGTGTCTTTGGCAAAGGCCTAGATGACCCAGCTCCCACCCACCCAATAGGAAGGGGCTCTCTGCTCACTGTGGGAGCGAGGTCCTAACCCACTTCGCCTTTCTTTTCCGTTTTGTTCTGCCTTGTTCTGCTTTGGTTTTGGCCTCCACAGATGTTGGGGGAAGGGCAGGGAGGGAAGGTTTGTTTCCAATTGGTTTCAGGAGACAAGAGCGAGATGTCTGTTTTTCAAACCAAAGCTGAGACAGTCTGCATTAGGGCAGAGGCGTGAAATCCACTCTAAGAGGTTCCGTGTGTCTCTGAGATGGGGCTGGTCCGCACACCACTGTCTCATATCTCTGCCCCTTTCCTGGACCAGAGAGGGGGTTTGTACCCTGCCAACCTCCCCCTGGCCCCAGAGTGGCAGCAGAGTCACCCAGGGCAGACCACAGGGCAACAGCTGCCAATCTCACAGCGCTTGACATCTTTGGAGACAGCTTGGCTCCCACTCCCTCTCCTCCAGGAAGCCTGCCCTGACCACCTCCGCCCACAGGGTCTCACAACACTGCATGGCCTAGGCTCTGGGCAAGATCATCACCAATTCATTCTTGGTCAGACCTACATTGCACCTGCCACATCTTAGGACTTTATATCAATCTTCTTTGATTCTATTTTTTATCATGTTTCATTAATTCTTTCAATTATTTATCCAACAAACAGTTATTAAGTGATTATTGGGGGCTAGCCCCAGGAGCCCAAGGGTGCTAGGAACAAGGAAATGGTTTACACATGGTCTTGCCCTCAAGTTGCTCACAGGCTGGTAGGGTCACCAGACAGGTAAGCAGCATTTCACATTTGTTAAAGTGTTGATGCAACGAAGAAGAGGGATCCAGGTTGGGAAAGGCTTTCTGAAGGGGTGATTTGGGGGCTGGGTCTGAGGAGGAACAAGAATTCTCTTAAGTAAGGGCAGCGCCTGTAGCTCAAAGGAGTAGGGCACCGGTCCCATATACCAGAGTAGAGGGTTCAAACCCAGCCCCAGCCAAAAACTGCCAAAAAAATTAATAATTCTCTTACGTAGGCAGAGAGGACAGAAGGTAGCCCTGCGGGGTTGGAGTAGCAACTGTGTGGAGGGAGGGCATGGCAGAGAGGTATGCAAAATAAAAGGGAAATAAGACGGTAGCGATGCCATTTGTTCACTGTCTTCTAGGTGACAGGTGCTGCCCTGAATGCTTCATTTGTGATCGATGCGTTTAATAACCACAAACATCTGATGCGCTGGGTAGGTGGGTGCTGTTATTGTTTTATAGAGGAGGCATTAGAGCAGGGTTTTTCAACCAGTTTTTGTCTGATGGCACCCTTGAATCTATAGTTAAACTTCCACAGCCTGCTTAAATTATGTTGATCAAAATAATAATAATAAAAAATATAGTTTCAGTGCTTTGACTTCTTTCAAAATAATTTAATTATATGCCCCCACCAAGATCCTCTCGCAGCACACTGATTGGAAATCACTAAGTTAGTGGCACCGAGAGGTTATGCAACTTGCTCAAGGACACACAGCTAGTAAGTGTTGGAGCTAGATATTGGCTTTAAGCAGCCTGGCTGATAAGGTGCTGACTATCTGGGATGTATCATTGTGTTCTTTCCAGAGGGTTGTGGACACATTAGCTTTCCCAACTCCACTGATCAATACCATCTCCTCTCCCCACCCCCAAAGTCCAGTTGATCTCGTTGTCTCATTGTTTCCTTGTGAATCTCTGTTCTCCAACAGGAGGACAAGCCCCTAGTAGGGTCTGCCATTGGGGTTCCCCACTGAGCCCCCTTTTTGTGACCCATCTGGAAGCGGTCCAGCCCTGGCAGTACTTGCTGAAGGGAAGGGTTGACCAAGGTCCCACCACAAGTCACCTGAGCTGCCAAACACCCAGAGGCTGGCCAAGAGGCGAGCTTGAGTGTGAAATTTTCCAACTCGCCTCCCCAGTTCACTCATCCCCAAGCCGGCTGCCTCAAGAAAGATGAGCTCACGCAAGGGCTCTCCTGCATCTTGCGGGCTCTGAACTGCAACCAGTGCTGGAGTCCCTTCCAAATCCCTAACTCGAAAAACCTGTCTGTGAGCCCCAGCCACAGAGCATGTCCGCCATGCATGATTGGTGCTAAGGAATGGTGCTGGGGCTAGCTTAGCTGCAGCCTAGGCCCCAAAGCTGGGCCACAAGCATGGGCTTGCCAAGGTAGACACGCCAGGACTGTCTTAGCAGACCATGCGTGGAGCTCCAGGCCAAGTTGATTAGTGAAGGTGAGGCTGGAGGTCAGGAGCCCAGCAAGGAGGTTATGAGCTGGAGAAAGATGCTGAGACCTGGGCTGGGGCAGGAGCCACGGCACAGGATAGCAAGAGGCGCTCCCTGAGACACTGGAGAGGTACCATGGGTAGGGCTTGGAGTCTCCATCCCGCTTGGCTGCTAGAGATGAGAAAAATGGAAAGAGAGTACAAAGTAGGGAACCCTGTATGGCTGGAGGAGAAGCGGAGCAGCAGAGGAAGAGGGGTCTGGGGGACCATGGAGAGGACAGTTGAGAAACTATGGATTGTTCAGGGTATGGGGCCACCCAAGCAGAAATATCACCAAGCAGTTGACTGTTGGGTCACTCTTGGAAGAGAAGTCAGGGCTGAAGGCAGGGCCATGGGCGCCATCATCATTGGACTGAAGGTCAAAGCCTCAGAAGGGTGGACAGCCCAGGGTGGACAGCCCAAGCCGAGTGGATATGGGGTCCAGGTGAGTTGGGGGGGATGGGGGAGGTGAAGATCCACCTGGGGTTCAAGAAGAGTCAAAGCAGTAACATGTGAGGGTTCAGAGGGCAGGAGAGCCTGGCAGGGGGAAGTCATGAGATTCCGGGGAAGTGTGAGGTTCAAGGTTCTGACACCAACATCCAATTCCCTGACTCTCCAGACACCAACTGAGTGTTAAACAATCTAATTTAATTCTAATGCTAAGTACCTAGAGTTGGCACAGACCCCACAGGTTAAGGGTTCAGTCCCACAAGACTGACCCCACTTCACACAGCAGTGACCTGGCCAACTTCTGAACCACTGGCTATAAATCAGAGGTTCGTGTAATCTCCCCCTCATTTTGCGAGAAGGACTCATAGAGCTCAGGAAAGCACTTTGCCTGCTATTACCAGCTTATGATAAAGGAGCACAGTGGCTCACACCTGTAATCCCAGCACTTTGAGAAGCTGAGGCAGGATTGCTTGAGACCAGGAGTTTGAGGTTGGAGTGAACTATGATGACACCACTGTACTTTAGCCCAGACAAATAGAGCAAGAGCTTGTCTTCAGATTAAATACATTAATTAATTAATTAATTAATTAGTTAACTAAAGAGTACAACTCAAGAACAACCAAATGGAAGCAGCACACAGAGCAAGGCATGGGGCTGTGGAGGTGCAAAGCCTCTGTGCCGTCCCAACACCTCAGTGTGTTACCAAGCCAGGAGCTCTCCAAACCCTGTTGTTCTGGGCTTTTTATGGAGGTTTCATTACATCCTTTTATGGAGGATTAAATCATTGGCCATTTAATGACTAAACTCAACTTCCAGTCCCTTTCTCTTCCCCAGAGGTTGGAGGTCAGGGGTTGAGGTTAAAAGTTCCAACCCTCGGCTCGGCGCCTATGGCTCAGCAGGCTAAGGCGCCAGCCACGTACTCCTGAGCTGGCGGGTTCAAATCCAGCCCGGGCCTGCCAAACAAAACAACAATGACGGCTGCAACCAAAAAACGGCCAGGC
>CAUYON010063294.1:0-14337 GCA_963573935.1 Arctocebus calabarensis
CTCTTGGTTCTCTATTCTGTTCCAGACATCCACCTCTCTGTTTTTGTGCCAGTACCATGCTGTTTTGATCACTATCGATTTATAGTACAGTCTCAGGTCTGGTAACGTGATCCCTCCAGCTTTGCTTTTATTTGTAAGTAGCGTCTTGGCTATTCGAGGTTTTTTCTGGTTCCATATAAAACGAAGCAATATTTTTTCAAGGTCTTTAAAATATGTCAATGGAGCTTTAATAGGCATTGCATTAAAATTATCCCAGACCCCCACCGTCACCACCCCCCCCCCGCACTAATGCCTATTGTCCTAATAACAGAATTAAGTACATTGGATTCTTGCAATGCTTTACTAAGAAGAATGTATTTCAACTCCATCCAGGAATGAATGGATGGAGTTGAATGTATTTCAACTCCATGTTAATACAAAAGATGTAAAGTCACCATCTTTTTTAGTGACTGAGTAGTATTCCATGGTACAAATATACCATAGCTTGTTAAACCATTTCTGGATTGGTGGGCATTTAGGTTGTTTCCACAATTTGGCAATTATATACTGAGCTGCAATAAACAGTCTAGTGCAAATATCTTTGTGATAAAATGTTTTTTTTTTCTTCTGGGTAGATGCCCAGTAATGGGATTGCAGGATCAAATTTGAGCTCTAGTATGAGTTCTTTGAGGATTCTCCATACTTCCTTCAAATAACCTGTATTAGCACAGCGTAAATACTTTTTTCTCTTTCTAAATCATAATTCTTACTCCAAGAAAGGTTGTAAAGAGGAAAGCACTATTCATGACCAATAATTTTATTAGTACAAATTTAAACTGAAGAGTGTTCACTATCTCTATGACTGGGAATTCTTACCTATTGCTGGAAAGATACTGGCCAATTTTTTCTTGATTGTTCCAGAGTAGACGATGTAAAGCAAGCACATTGCCATCACTAATGAAGGAAAGACTGTGATTTACAGCATCACTTGTAGGACAATCAGATGCTATATCAAGGAAAAACCTTTAAAAATTCAAAGTCATTAGAATTTTCAACACCAGATACTCTCATACCTATGTTTTAATTAAATTTGTATGAAGTAACTTTGTGAAGAACAACAATGTTTAGATGGATGAAACTTTTGAGAGAAGTATTTGGTAGATAAGTAAATGAAGGACCATACAAGACAAAAGACTTCCTCCAAAGTTGAACAGCCTGTTGATCAGAGCCAGGTTCAGAACTTGGGTTCCTTTGACTTTGCATGGGTAGGCCATACGCTAGAATATAAATCATGTGATGACATTCCCTTTCTCTCTAATATGGCCTATATTCCATATATATACCATTTAAACTCCAATTTCCCTAAGAGAAAGAAGTCAATGAGAACTTTGATGATGATAAACTTGAAGAAAGAGTTGGACAAGGCTAGCTTAGATGATCAACTAGATTCATACTGTGTAAAAAGTAGAATTTTGAACATTAACTTACATTTATTAACACTTGTAAAGCACTTTCACATGGATTATCACATTTGCTTTTCTAAAAACAACTCATGCAAATAAAGTGATGTAACTAGTTACGTTTTGTAAATTTAGCAGAAAAAGTTTCTAAAATCACAAAGCCTCAACATTTGTTCAATTACTCGTGAACAAAATATTATGTGCTCACATTACTTGGTTTAAAGAGTAACTAGTTCAAATAAACTAATATTATCAAAAATATTCTTATACCGGGCGGCTCCTGTGGCTCAGCGAGTAGGGCGCCGGCCCCATATACCGAAGGTGGCGGGTTCAAGCCCGGCCTCGGCCGAACTGCAAAAAACAAAACAAACAAAAAAAATAGCCAGGCGCTGTGGCGGGCGCCTGCAGTCCCAGCTACTCGGGAGGCTGAGGCAAGAGAATCGCTTAAGCCCAAGAGCTGGAGGTTGCTGTGAGCAGTGTGACGCCACGGCACTCTACCCAGGGCAATAAAGTGAAACTCTGTCTCTACAAAAAAAAAAAAAAATATATATATATATATATATATATATACTCTTATACCAAAAGAATTCTGATTATATGCTAGTATGAACTGCCTATACCAGTTTGGTTTTAGTTTTTAATAAAAGGAATCTTCTTTCCTCTTTGTCCCCATAGTGTAGCAACCACAAATCCTCTATTTGGCTAGCTATCAAAAACCCCCTTGGGGATGGCCACCCATAGCTCAGTGGTTAGGGCACCAGCTACATGCAGCAGGGCTAGTGGGTTTGAACCCGGCCTGGGCGTACTGAAACAGACAAACAACAAGAAAAATAGCTGGGCATTGTGGCAGATGCCTATAGTCTCAGCAACTAGGGAGGCTGAGGCAAGAGAATTGCTTGAGACCAAGAGTTTGAGGTTGCTGTGAACTGTGACACCACGGCACTCTACCGAGGGTGACAAAGTGAGACTCTGTCTCAATTAAAAAAAAAAAAAATCCTCCTTTGGTTTTGACAACCAAAGTTTGAAGAATATGGATTTATTTTATGACTATCTTTTATAGTAAAATTAAACAAGACAAACTATGTCTTGACCTGGAAAGCAAAGAGAAAAAACCTACACAGAAACTTCATGTAGACCAGGTACATGTACTTAGGTGAAACTGAAAATATCTGATTCAAGCAGTAACTGACAAAGTCACAGGCCACTTACCTTCGTGCTGCATCAAAGTTGCTTTTCACAAAATCATTAAAAGGCCGCATATGTTCTTCTTTTGTAAAGAGAACATGATTAGCAATACTCTGAAGTATCTAAACAACAAAACAGGATTTTAAATAACCGGATTATTTTATGTATGAAGTCTATATATCAGAGTATGAATCTTCTCATTGATATTATTTCTACCAGTAGATAAAATCAATCATTACTCATTCTATAAATTACTCTAGGTATTGTTTTTATTTCTCCCCCAAATTATTATGTATATGTACATATACATACTAAAAATATTGTCTATTTATTTTATTTTTACATGCCAACAATTTAAAATATCTTTTTAAATTAAAAAAAAAATCCTACAGTCTACATTTTGGTCTCCTTTTCATAATTTCCAGAATGATTATACAGAAAACTATCTTCAGAATACAAGACATTTGCTGAAATATTTTCTCATGATAATAAGGCCCACTGGGTACTAATGAATTCCTTTATAATATCAATGAAATAAAACAAAAGCACATAATTGAAAACCATAGGGTATTTCAAAAGTAAAATTAAGAATTGTATCAAAAACTGAAAATTTACTTGTGAGGGTAATGTAAGATAGCTAGATTAAGAAAACAATTCACCTTTGACATTAACTTCAAGCCCCTTTCGATTCGAGGTGGTGGCTTTTTATCTAAAATCCCTGCTTCATACGGTGAGACAATGGCAGGATTGATAAATCTGAGGAACATAGCACTTCCTACTGCGCCGATGCTGTTCTGAGGGAAACGCTGGCTAACCACCTAAAAACAAGGAGTTCAGAATTGAATATAAGGTCTGAATTAAAATGAAGGGGAACAAAGAGTTTGAAGACCAAACTTCACAAAAACACTCTAAATCAAGACACATGAATGACAAATTTCTAATTTTCCCTTTCTTCCAAAATATCAGAAAATAAAGTTTTCCCTCAATTCTAGTCTTTCATCATATTAAAGCACAATTAAGGTATCTCAGAGAAAAGAAAAGTTTCATGGATGAGGTGGGGAGAAGAAACCTGAAAAAAGATCTTCATTTTATCATCACTGTTTATACTGCAAGTTTAATGAATAAAGAAAACAGACCAAATTTTCATACAAATATTATCATATTTTGCTAAGATAAACAAACATCACCATATGGTCAGCTCTTACAGCATACCCTCAAAATATCCTATACCTAATAGTAAATATTTACATTTTGTTCTATACCAGGTCCAAATCAATTTCTTGAGAAAAATGCTTACCATGTACAAAACTTTTTCTTAGATTCCTATTGAGAGAAAAAAAAACTTACTTAAAAGTAATGTTACTGCTAGTTCCTTTGTACCAGCATGGTTTATAATATAAGGACCTACCTATTACTTAACCACGGAAGAACAGGAATTCTTGGGCACCTAAAAGAAAAAAGGATCCCACCAGAAGAAAGAACCCCTGTCTACCTCAATTTATAATTCTGTCAAATGAAAAATTTAAGGATTTGAGAAATAGTTGCCCAGCATGAAAAACAAAACAAAACGTGAACCCCAAATTTAAAATAGTTATTTTTTCTTTATAAAACACTTTACATTGAAGATAAACAGGTACGTTAAACTGAGAAAAGTGTTAGGAAACTGGCATAGCTCACCTCCTCCCACTACCCTCTGTTTTAAGTCATGTTATCAAATACAAATTATATTACATTTTTATATATATGCTACACATACACATTTATTTTTAAAGAATATTTACATAACATTTTACTCTCTACAACTACTGTTACTTAGTGGGGCTAACTTTTGTGTAAAGAGCAGAAACAACAATAGCAAAGCCGTAGCACTCCACTTAATATTTTGGGAGTCAAGGAATAAACTTGCATTGGGGAAAAAAAATGAAAAAAAATGGGATTTATGTGCAGAATCTCAACTCCTTTTCTTCACAATACCTCAATAAAGTAATACCTCTTGTTATAAATTTACATGGCTCACACTATCTAGAGTAACTCTGGAAAGAATACGGATTATTTCACTTCATCTGATTCTACTTAGTGCTTCTCATGGTCCATGTAATCTCAAAATGATTTTCTATAATTTCTGATAGAAGATTAGTGCAAAAGATTTTAGAGAATGAGGTGATAAAAGAGATGAGTTATAACTAATATAGTCTCACTTTCATTTGCACTACCCATAGCTCAGTAACCTTTCTTTGTGCTGCAGTATTTTAGATGCTTACTGCTTGAAGAACCATCTTATGCTTAAATAAGGGGAACTGGTGAAGGTGGCCAGATATAGATGCCTTACTAGAAAGGTCTTAAAATGTAAATACCATTTATTTTCAGCTGAAATATACAAATAGAAAATTAGATTTAGAATTAGATATAGAATTTTTATTTTTATTTAATTTTATCTTTTTAAACAGGGTCTAGTTCTGTTGCCTAGGCCGTACCTCAATCACCCAAGTAGTTTGGGCTCCAAGTGCATGCAACCATGCCCTGTGCATTTTTCTACTCTTTGTAGTAAGAGGGTCTCACTGTGTTGCTCTGGCTGGTCCCAAACTCCTGAACTCAAGCAATTCTCCCACTTTGGCCTCCTAAAGTTCTAGGATAATAGGCACAAGCTTAGAAGTTTTAGTTTTAGATATAGAATTAAGAAAATTCAAGTGCTTCTACTATTCTAGCACAGTGCTTAACCATTTGGGCATTTAGAACCTCTTTAAAATAGGGTTAAAAGTCAGAAAAGTGAATGTACGCATTCTCACAGACAAAATTTTTCATGTAATTTCAGAGAATTCATAGACTAACACTGCTATCAATACTTGAGAAGTTTTAAAGTGCGAGTTACACTTATACCTGATATCTAATAGTACTCAGTGTCAGAATTTAATGAAAATCCAAGTGAATTATTTCCCATAAAGAGAATATTGTAAAATTTACAGAAGTACTACACTTTCACCATCTTTCACGTTATCAAAAATAATTCATATCAGGCTCGATGCCTGTGGCTCAATGGACTAAGGTGCCAGCCACGTACACCTGAGCTGGCAGTTTGGAATCCAGCCCAGGCCCGCCAAACAACAATGATGGCTGCAACCAAAATATGGCCAGGTGTTGTGGTGGGCGCCTGTAGTCCCAGCTACTTGGGAGGTGAAGGCAAAAGACTCGCTTGAGCCCAGAAATTGGAGGTTGCTGTGAGCTGTGATGACACAGCACTCTATCCAGGGTGACAGCTTGAGGCTCTGTCTCAAAAAAAAAAAAAATAATAATAATAATAATAATTCATATCAAAACAAAGAGTAACTACATCTCAGGAACATATATTGTTTCATATATCACAAAATATGTATCTCACTGATGGCAGAATCAACACTTTTTGGAATTAAAAATGATAAAAGCATAATAAATATCAATAAAAATGCTATATAACAAGTTGCAAGAATTTTAGTCAATTCTGAAAAGGACCACTTTATTCATTTACTACTAACATCGATGTAATCTTACTTCATAATATACACATATTCGAGTGTGTTTTTTAAATCCATAAAAATCTAATTTGGCGCTCAGTGCCCATAGCTCATTGGTTAGGGCGCCGGCCACATACACCAGGGCTGGCAGGTTTGAACCCAGCCTGGGCCTACTAAACAACAATGATATCTACAACAACAACACAAAAAATAATGGGGTGTTGTGGCAGATGCCTACTGTCCCAGCTACTTGGGAGCCTGAGGCAAGAGAATCGCTTAAGCCCGAGAGTTTGAGGTTGCTGTGAGCTGTGACACTATAGCACTCTACCGAGGGAGACATAATAAGACTATATCCTCCCCCCCCCAAAAAAAATCTAATTTGGATCCAAAAGACATTCTGCATAAAAGGTCAAACTTGGGCCAGTCCATGTGCTGTGAGCAGTTAGCCAACTGTCCCCTTTTACTTCTTTGGTAAAAGCTGAACTGCATGATGTAAATAAATGCAGTTATAAGGTGCACGTTAGCTACTCATACATGATTAATTATTGAAAATTCTCCCTGAGTTCAGCAGTTAACTTGCAAATTAAATCTAATTATATGTTGTATGTTTGAGTATAATGAACAGAATGATCTATAATACAACTACACAAGAAGCCAGAAACTTCTCTACATTTTATATATTCCAATCCATGATACATATACCTCCAAAGAAAGTCAGCTGCTCTTAAGAGAAAAGATCATTAGATTCTGTGAAGCAAACAACTCCATAAAACAACAGTTTAAATTTATAATGACTATTCCATTCCATCTTTATATTTTGTAATGTACTCTAAAGTATCTCAAATTATCCATTATATCCCCCTTGTTTCCATGAGGAGCCCCCAATCACCTGTGCTGAGAAAAACATTCCAAAATTTAGTGTTACCCAGAAAGTTAAAAAATCTGAAAATAACTCTAGTAGAAAAAAAAATTCAAGGAACAAATTTGAATGAAATCTTAATAAATAAAGCAATGTTAGGAAGGCTAGAAAACATGCTCTAGAGAAACACAAAGTCTGAATTTTAACTTATGTGATATACTACACAATGGTATTAGTATAACACCAAACAAGAGTATTAGAAAGAGTAAATTAATATCAACAGTGATGGTGTATATTGTGTTAAACCCAAATATGCTGAGAATTAGAAGGCTGAAGCATTAGAAAGAGAGGTCTTTATTAAGAAAAAAGCTATCCAATTCAGTCCATTTGCTCACAGCTGAATAAATTTACTTAATTTACTTAAAAATGAAAACTTGAATGGACACAATAAAAGCATGTATCTCTAAATTTTAATTTTGTTCTGAATTCACAACAGAAATTTATATTTAAAGCTTAGATAATTTATATGTAAAGCTTTATTATACATAAAGCTTAGAAAGGAATGAAAGATGAAACCAGATGAACACTATATTCTAAATTATATCTTTTTAAGAAAACTATATACATGACCCCTTCAAGTTTTCTTTTCTTTTCTTTTTTTTTTTTTTTCCCAGTTTCTGGCCAGGGCTGGGTTTGAACCCACCACCTCTGGCATATGGGGCTGGTGCCCTACTCCTTTGAGCCACAGGCACTGCCTAAAGTTTTCTTTTGCTAACAATCACTTGGATATTTTTAACAAATATTTTGTAATTAGGAAAACAAAGATAGGACTCAACTTGATATGGATAAGTCATACAGAAAGATAATGGCAAATTTAAAATGTTATATTTGTTATATAAAAGTGTATGTGTGTTATATTTTGTAATATATACATGTTATATTTGGGAGAAAATTCCATTCACTGAAAGAAAATAATTATGACTATCATCACTTGTTTTTAAATAAATTAGGGCATATCATGTATGCAAAATAAGGTGTTTCTCTACAAATAAAGACTTACTGAGTTCTTATAATTTACCTTAGATTTTCTCCTAGATAAAGGTAGTTTTACCATTAGATTTTTTATAATCTAAGCACAAACATCTAATTTCTGGCTGACATTGTCTAGATAAAATCATAAAGAGTAAAAAAATAAAATTTAACAACTTTTAGCTAAGATTTAGAAAGTGACACTTTTTGCCATTTACTTCTAAAAATTACCAAAAACCTTTCACCTCTAGGCAAAGAAACTACTCACATCACCTGCAAACAGGAAGCAAGAATGAAGAGAGTCAGCAGTTCCTAAGGCCTTGAAATTAAGTTTCTTTTGCATTCACTTATCATTTTAAAAATAACAATAATAAAATTAGACCAAGGATATCCAATGCAACAAATGCCCACAAAATGCCTTTGGAATAAATCAAACCAAAGGAACACAGAGAATGTTTCAAATGTAACTTAATTCCAGGGTTAATTGAAATGAAAGCTATTTTGTGCCAGAATTAGTAGAATGATTTTACAGTGAAGGTCAAATAGGCTGAAGTGAAGATGTTCTTAACAAACAGCAAAAGATTTTTGTTTTGCTTTGAAAGAAACAGCTAATAAAAAGTTCTCCAAACTTACTGATTTTTTGTTTTCCTTTTTTTCTTTTACTGTAGCTTTATTCAGTAGGGAGTGGCAAGTTGCCTACAGAACAGAGATGAGCACAAACAAGTCACAGCACCGACTACATACAGCAACAAAAACAATGTTGGCTTGTACATAAAATTACACAATAAAATATAACACAAATGGAATCAACAAAAAAATTAAAAATCAACTGAATTTTGAGGGATGAATTTTAATTCTGGGTTTTAATTTTTATCACAGTTTTAAGCCAAGCACTAATACAGCAAGAAATGTTGAGACCCAATCATGTCTACTATTTCTGGCTATGAATCACGAAAAGCTCTCCCTGAGTGAATTTGAGGATATTAAAATTTACATTTTATTTAATCCCTAGCTTTTGATAAATTTTATATAAAACATTACAAGTAGACCACACACTAAAAACATTTGTGTCTACATAATTTTGTCTTGGTATGTAAAATATTTCTCTGTGTATCCTTCAATTGACTTAGAGTTCTTTTTTAGTAACTGGCATTTAATTCAGATTTTACTCACTAATGAAATAAAAATTAAATAGCTAAATATAATGGAAGAATTCACTTTAGAGCTTCTGAATTTAAAATATCTCTCCCTAAAAAACATTGCTCTGAAAACTTTACACATTTTTTCAATGTTTGCAGGCTACTTCCTAAAATGGTTTTAATCAGCAGTGGTTAAAAGCTCTGCAACATTTGGGAGAAGGATGTTATCAGCTCAACTGGAAAAAAGCATTAATGAATAACAGAGAAAATTATAAAATAGAGGAACTATAAGCCTGCTTAAAACTTTTCAGAAATTACAGTTGACCATTTATCAGAATGTCTCTTTAAAAAAAAAAAAAAAAAGCCAGTAGAAACATTTTGGTTTCATCTTTCAGAATTCCTTTTAGACCAAAAAAATTCTTTAAAAATTAAAAGACCTCTAATTGAATTAGACTAGGCAGAACCATCATTTAAAAAATATTTCTAAAACCAAATTAGAATTCTTTAATCCACCGACACATGGTACCCTGTTTTAGGAATTCTAGGCATCCAACACCATAACTCGTAATTTGAGCTTAAAGTTAGTTCGATATCCATCCATCCATCCATCCAAGTAGTTACCGTGCACCTAGAAGCCAGATACAATTCTAGCACTGGGAGACAGCAGTTAAGAAGACAATACTGTCACTTATCTCATGGAGCTTTGGTTCAAACTTCAGACTATGTACAAAAGTACTAGTAACCATTATATATCATAAAAATGCAGTTTTATAATTTTTTTTCAATTATAGTATGCAACCCTCAGAATAGCCTTAAAAATTTATGTAAACTACTTCAGTTTCGAAAAGCAGATTTACTAGGAAAAGATGACATTCAATTGAGAATTATAACAGTTTCAGAATTCTCTCACCACAACATAAGAGAATATCCTCTTTGAGGATTATTTTCTCTTCATACCGAAAGTCTCATGAGGAAAAATGGAAAAAAATATATGAGTAAATGACTGACTTATAAACCTAACACATGTTCCCAGTTGGCTATTCCATTTAACCTGGTGCCTAAATAAGGAAGGCACATAAAGTAATAGAGCTTTTTAAATAAAGCATGATTCAAAAAGTAAAGGCATAAAATATGAACTCAAGTAAAAAGAGCTAAAGCTCAGGGAAGTTTATTAGCTAGCAATATACTCACTTAGCTTTCAAAATTTACCCATTAAGTCTCAAAGAAGCAACATTTACTAGAGGAAAAACCCCCCAAACTGACTACTATCTCTCCCAGCAGAACATAAAAGTACAAAAGTACCATTATGTTATTGCCAAAGTCAAAGGGCAAGTAAAAGTCAGAAGAGGGAAGATGAATAAAAACAAAAGAGCAAACCAAAAGGAAAAACTGGGTTTGGAATGAATTTCAACAAATGATTATCTAGAGAACAAATCTTTTTTTTCCCTAGCTTTCTTTCTAATTAGTAAATGTAAAATTCCATTAGTCACTTACTAAAAAACAAAATTCTATTTACAAATAGCATGGCATACCTTTGCCCCATAGTACTCTACTCTCTAACAATGTTAAGTTTACCCAATACTTCAAAAATAATGTGTTAGAACAATATTTAAATAATGTTCGAAAGAGAATAATTTCATTGATGTTGTGAAGATAATAATATAGGATATCTGTTATGAAGTACTCAAAATAGCACAGCAGATAGCATTTAATAAGTTACCAATTATTTATTTTCTAATTTCACTATTTTTCTCCCTACCTATGAAAGCTGTCAAGAACCTTACTTGGGATGAAAAGATAGGAAAATGTATTCCTTCATTAAATATTTCCTAAGAACTTAGTAAGTGCCAAACCCTGTTCCTTTTATATTATTAAAATCATGATCTCAAATTGGTCTCCAAGTTTGCTGATGATTAAAAAAAAAAGATTTTTTTTTTTTTTTTAGTATGATAACCATGTAAAGAATTTCTACTAAAATCCACTAGACCATGTAATCAGGTAGTCAGTCGTCCTTTTTTTAAAGAGACATGGTCTCACTCTGTTGCCCAGGATGTAACACAGTGGTATGATCATTCTCACAGCAACCTCAAATTCCTGGGCTGAAGCTATCCCTCTACCTCAACCTCCTGAGTAGCTGCGTCTACAGGTGTGCACCACCACACAAGGCTAATTAAAATAATTTTTTTTGTAGAGATAAGGGTCTCGCTATGTTGCCCAAAGTGGTCTTGAAGTCCTGGCCTCAAGGGATTCTCCTATCTTGGCTTCCTGAAGAGCTGGGATCACAGGCATGAACTCCTGGTCCCCTATTGACTTTAAACTTGCTAACATCAAAACCACTGTTATTTTAGAAACCTATTTGCTCTCTGAAAACAGTTGCTACCAAGCTAACCAAGAAGTTGACTTAGACTTTTTTTTTTTTTTTTTTTGGTGCAGTTTTTGGCTGAGGCTGGGTTTGAGCCCACCACCTCTGGCAAATGGGGCCGGCACCCTACTCCTTTGAGCTACAGGAGGTACCTGGCTTAGACTATTTTTAATATATGCCATTTCCTGCCTGACTAGTTTTATAAACAGAAAAATTACTGAATTACTTTTAAAAAGAAAACCAAATAAGTAAGGCCCCAATTTAAGACAAGATGCTATTTACTATATTAAATTTCATATTCTAACTAAATGACCCTCTAGACTCAGATTTAAATAGCTGGAAAGATGTGGGGCTTTCCTAAGCTTCTTTGAAATTTTTGGAAACGGTAGAAAAGTCATGAAAAATTAAGAGAGAATTCCTGTTAAGTGTGTTTATCATCTATGTATATTGTAAAATGGTTTTTTTAGATAGAGCAGATACATCTTTAAAAACAACAATGGGGAGTGGCTTTAAGATGGCAGCCGAGTAACAGCTTCCTTGCAACTGGGCACGGTGAGACTGGGGAGAGAAGACTTCAAGCATCTCTGGCTGGTGAGATCTGCCCAGAAACATCCCTTTGGGGACACAGGGAGACAGCGTGAGACTTCTGGTCCCCCTGAGGAAGGCAAAAGCAGTGGAGATCTGGCAAGTGGTTGCATGTTCCTTCAGTCTAATCCTGCCGGCAGCTGTGGCTGCAGCAGCAGTGAGATTGCAAACTGGAAAGGCCTTACCTGTGAGCTGTTTGGGTTTCTTTTGGACTTGGCACTCAGTTGAACTGCCTTGGGAGAACTGGGACAAGAGTGTGGGAGTCTTTGAGTGTTGTCTGGGGCTCCGGACGGAGCTACCAGTGTTTGGTTGTGGGCTGTGCGGAGCCATTGTAGGAGAACTGCCCCGGCAAGCTCCACCCTCAGGGTCGCAGAACAAGCATCGGGCGGGAGAGAGTAATCTAGTAACTGAGCAGCCTAAAGGTGGGGACTGAGACATCTTGCAGCCTTAGCCCTCAGGGGCGTAGGGTGAGACCAGTTTTGTCACGCTGGGTAAGTGGATAGCCACTTAAGGAGTGATCCCAGCGACAAGCGCTTCCCTGGGAAAGCTTCTGCTTAGACCAAGTTACCAATTTAAAGTGCTTTCTAAGCAGTCTGAGGAGGATTTAAGCTCTCTACCCTGTGGGGTTTGAGAAATCATTAGCGGCCTCCGGTCTCCATTTTGTTCAGCCGTATCAACAGTGTGATTAACATATCATAACCCAGAAGATCACCTCTTGCCCAGACAATATCAGCAAGATATATATACTGCTTTGTTTTTTGGTTTTGTTTTGGTCTGTGGTCTTTTTGTTGTTGTTTGTTTGTTTTTATTATTGTTTTGTTTTTAATTTCAACGTTTTCCTTAAAGATTTTTTCTTTTATTTCTTCATTTTTCTAGTTTAAATATAAATTTCCATTGTTGCCTTTTTCAACAATTAGACTTGCTAGTGTTTCCACCCATAGTAATTGTTTTTTCCCCCAATCTTATCCAGTGAAGTTTTCAGTTTGCTTGTTTTGATTTGATTTATTGCATTTTTGTCTTCCTTCTCTACTTGGTGGAGGTGGAGTACTGTGTTCAAACAGGCTGGCAAAGAGCTGCGGACCTAATCACCCAACCCGGCACCCCCAGAGGTTGTGGGCTCTTAAGGTTGGGTCAAAGTACCCTACTGTACACCTATATTGCTCCCGTCCCCCTCTTTCTGTGCCTTTCTTCTTTTGGTCAATAGTTGCTTCTACGCACCCCCTCTCCTTCCTCCTTTTTCTTTTCTTTTTTTCTTTCTTTCTTCCCTTCTTGCTCTTCAATCTTCTCATCCTTCTGGTCCTATACCAAAAGGACTCATCAAAACCCTAGTCCAGAAGCACGGCAATTTAAAGAGAAGGAGGAAGTGAAAGGAAAATTAGGGCAAGGAAACAGATAAAAGAAATCACTCATGAGGAAGAACCATCAGAAAACTCCTGGCATCATAAAAAACCAGTCCAGAGCAACCCCCCAAGGGGCTGTGAGGTAGATACTGCAGAGGATTTCACCTATAAGGAAATGTTAGAAATGTCAGAAAGGGAATTTAGAATACAGATGATGAAAACAATCAAGGAAATGAAGGAAGCAATGAAGGAAAATGCTGATAAAGCAGAAAAAGAAATCCCCAAACAGAATCAATTAACAGAAGAATATAAAAAGGATATGGCAGAGATGAGGGAAAAGGAGTAGTCAATTAGGGAACTTAAAGATGCAGTAGAAAGTATCAACAACAGACTAGACCATGCAGAAGAAAGAATCTCAGCGGTAGAGGACAAAGCTCTTGAGATAACTCAGATACTTAAAGAGGCAGAAAAGAAGAGAGAGAAAGCAGAATGTTCACTGGCGGAACTATGGGATTCTATGAAGCGTTCAAACATACGGGTTATAGGTATCCCAGAAGGGGAAGAAGAAAGCCCCAGGGGAATGGAAACCATACTAGAGAATATTATAAGTGAAAATTTCCCAAATATCACCAAAGATTCTGACACTCTCCTTTCAGAGGGATATTGGACCCCAGGTCGCCTCAACTCTAACCAAGCTTCCCCAAGACACATAGTGATGAACCTATCCAAAATCAAGACAAAAGAAAAGATTCTTCAAGCCGCCAGGAGTAAGCGCCAGTTGACCTACCTATAGGGGAAAATCTATCAGGGTGACTGCAGACTTCTCAAATGAAACTTTCCAAGTAAGAAGACAATGGTCATCTACCTTTAATCTACTTAAACAGAACAATCTCCAGCCCAGAATTCTACAT